>PVHY01012539.1:24692-44280 GCA_004024945.1 Uropsilus gracilis | reverse complement strand
CCGTAGGCTGGGCCCGACCTTTGCACCCGGGGCCGGGCGGCCTGCTGTCATGGCCGCCAAGTGCGCGACCCCCTAGGGGCCGCGCGGCGCCCGTGCGCCGGCCCGGCCCGGCCCTCCTCCGGCCCAAGCCACGGCCCCACCACGCCTTACCTGGGGGAAGCGTGGGGGGCCGCTGTGCACGGGCGCCATCGACCACACCCACCCCCTAGTGGTGTGGCCGCGGGGGTGCGCGGGCTCACGGCCCGCGCGGATCCCGGGCGCTGGCAACAACAGAGTTCTATTTACAAGGAAATTAGCTAGGATAAACAAAAAGTTTTCAAAGCCATAAGTGGCCAGTTATCTCACCCCAGTCACCATTTTCAGTTCAAAAAGTCCCAAAAGCACATGTCCAAGAAGGTGCCCCTTTGCCCCTCCAAAACTTGAGGCAGCCACCACAAAGTCCAGTTTTCTCCGGCATCTTCTCCTTGCTTCTTCTCCAGCATTCTGCACTGCTCTGCTTCTCCAAGGCTCTTTAAATATCTTCCACAATTGCTGATGCACAAGTCAGCTTTCCAAATCCCTGGCCATCTCCAGGTACTAGTTCACTATGCCGCCTTGATACGGTACCATCTTCTCCACACCAGCTACTCTTCTGCTGGTCACCATGGCTCCTTGCCACCACCTGCTCACTCTTTCAAGGGGCTTGTCCTGGCCAGGCCATGTAGGTCTGTTCTCTCAGTCCGCCATTCTCCTTTCCTCTCTCCCCATCCCCGCCATTTTTTTTTGCTCTTCCGTTCTTTCCTTTTAGCTGCCTTTTGGCACTTCTCATTTCTTCTTGTGGGGTCTTTTAGACTCCACCCACCAGAATATTTTGGCGCCTATTCAATTTTCAACTGTGTCACTACCCTGTATCATTTCTAACAGGTGGGTCTGGGGTCTGGACCACCTTAAACAGGGGCCAGGAAACAAAGGGCTTTGGCCTCTTGAAGCTGGAACCCAATATGGACAGTATTAAAATTTAGGCACTGATGCCATTAGCTGTGTCTGAAAAACACAGAGGTAAAAGATGGCCTAAACAGGATAAGGGTACTTTTACTTTGTTGCTAATCCCAGGTGGGGAAGAGAAAATGTATCACCAAGAGGGTGTGTAAAGGAAAATTGGAGCCTTTTTCTTTTGGGGGGGGGGGGAGGAACAGAATGAAAAAGATAAAAAGGAAAGAAGCAGACTGGAGGGAGACTTTTGGGGAGAGGAGAGAGGAGAATGGCAGATGGGTAAAGAGTGGTCTTGAAGCCGGGACCCCAATATTTGCAGTATTGAAATTTAGGCATTGATGCCCTTAGCTGTGTCTGAAAAACACAGAAGATGTGGACCCTGGAGGAGAGAATATATCACCAAGAGTGGCGGGAGGGAGGGAGGGAGAAAGGAAGAGGGAAAGGAGAAGAGACTGGGGAAACAGAACTTTTGGGGAGAGGAGAGAAGAGAATGGCAGGTGGGTAAAGAGTAGCCCAAGTGAGCTGGAGGTGACAAGGAGCCATGGTATTGGCAGAAGAGTGAACAGTATGGAGAGTATGGCATTGCAGCAAGGTGATACGGAAAGCTGGTGCCTGGAGATGGCCAGCAATTTAGAAAGCTGGTTTGTGCATCAACAATTGTGGAAGAAGTCTGGAGAGCCTTGGAGAAGTGGAGCAGGGTGGAACACTGGAGAGAAAAGAAGAAAAGAGAAGATGCCAGAGAAAGGACTGATCTTTGCGAAATTACCTACCTCTGAGGTTTGGAGGGGCACCATCTTGAATTGTGTCTTTGGGTCCTTTGGGACTGAGAATGGTGACTGGGGTAAGATAACTGCCACTTGTGGCTTTAAGGACTTTTCGTTTTCCCTGTTGAACTCCCTTGTTAATAAATCTTGTTAAACTGCATTTTGAGTGGCAACTACTATGCACAGATGATTCGGACCTGTGGGACTTGTAAGTTGGAGGGCTTTTGCCTCCCCTCCTTTTTGATCTGATTTCAGCCCGAGTGACCAGGCTGGGCAGAAGCCCCTGGAAGAGTAAGCTGGTGGTGGCTAGGAGCCATGGTGGCTGGCAGAAGAGTGGCTGGTGTGGAGAGTGTGGCACCGCAGCAAGGTGAGCTTGTACAGGGATTTGGAAAGTGAGCTTCTATAGGGATTTGGAAAGCTGATTTGTACATAAGCAATTGTGGAAAAAATTTGAAGAGCCTTCGAGAGCGGAGCAGTTCAGAGACTGGAGAAGAAGTAAAGAGAAGATGCTGGAGAAAAACTCAGATTTTACAGAGTGCCTTACCCAGGTTTGGAAGGGCAAAGGGCACCATCATGGACATGTGTCTTTGGGACCTTTGGGACTGGGAATGGTGACCTGGGTAAGATGACTGACTACCTGTGGCTTTAAAGACTTTTGTATTCTCTGTTAAAATTCCCTTGTAAATAAAAATCCCTTGTTAAATTGCATTTTTGACTGGCAACTGCTATGCATGGGTGGTCAAACCTGAGGGAACCTGGTAGTCAGAAACCGCATGTTATTTTATTATTTTTTTTGAGACTAGGTCTCGCTATTTTTGCCGTGGAACCGCAGGCTCTTGTTGCCTGGGGTACCACAGACTCAAGCAATCCCCAGCCTCAGCTTCCCAGGTAGCTGGGATTACAGGTGCATGCCACCACGCCCAACTATTTTTTTGGAACTAGGTCTCGCTATGGGCCCCAGGCGGGACTCGAACCGCGATCCCTAGCCCTGGCCACTTCATAGGTTGAAGCTTACAGGCACGAGCCGCTGTGCCCGGCAGAAACCGCATTTTAAATGTAGCTTGTTGGTTGGGGCCTTCTGTCCTCTTTGGACCCAATTTCAGCCCCATGATGATCCGGACCAACCATCCGCCAGTGCTTCCCCTTCAAGAAACTTTTTACACCAATATTGACTAGAAGAAACGCTTCCAATGCCAGCGACCAGAACTATAAAGCAAAAAAAGGAGCAAAATATGACAAAACCTGGGTTGGAGCAGATGACCACTAAGAAGAAGGTACCTGGCCGAGTGTGGTGGTGCATGCCTGTAGTCCAAGTGCTGGGAGGCAAGAGGCCTGGGATCACTTGAGTTTGTGGATTTGAGACTACCCTGAGCAATATAGCGAGGCCTGGTCTCGAAAAAGCAGCCGGGCACAGTAGTGTATGCCTGTAATCCCAGCTACCTGGGAGGCTGAGGCTAGGGATCACTTGAGGCTGTGAGATCGGGATTATCTTGGGCAACGTAGCTAGACCTAATCTCAAAGGAAAAAAAATACTGAAAGGACACAAACATGCATGAACTGGCTACCTGCAACAAAGACACACCTGGAAAACTAAGCACAGGCCAACACGTCCCAGGAAAACATGCCTACACCTGGCAAAAAAACATTGCTCCAAAAAAGAATAGCAAGAATCCAATGGACTGAAAATTCACCAATACTTGGCAGTTAAAGAAGAGATGGAGCCGGGCACGGTGGCTCGTGCTTGTAAGCTTTAGCCTATGAAGCGGCCGGGGCTAGGGATCACAGTTTGAGCCCCGCCTGGGGTCCATAGCGAGACCTAGTTCCAAAAAAGAAAAAAATAACTGGGTGTGGTGGTGCGCGCCTGTAATCTCAGCTACCTGGGAAGCTGAGGCTGGGGATTGCTTGAGTCTATGGTACCCTGGGCAACGTGAGCCTGTGGTTCCATGGGCAAAAATAGCAAGACCTAGTCTCAAAAAAAAAAAAAAAAAAAAAGAAGAGATGGAGTGACCAGAGTGGGAGACAAGGGGACGGGAAGGGGGGAGGAACATCTAAAAAACAAAACAAAACAAAAAATTCATAACATTTTAAACCATCCTAAGTACTTTAAAGAGTACAGTTCAGTGGTGTTACGGTGTATACACTGCTGTGGACCAGATCACTAGAACTATTCATCTTGTGAAGCAGAAACTCTACATCCATTAAATACGCGTCACCTCCAGCCCGTGGCATCCACCTGTCCCCTGGTTCACTTCCTCTGGGCGGTAGTTTTGGTGAGAAACCTATTGGGTGGATCAAATAACTACCACTTAAAAAGGGTCAGAGAAACTAATATAAGCAGGATATTCATAGTTAGGTTCTGAGAACCAAGGAATAAATCCCGCAGACTAAACTTGCCCTTGCACTTTCCCTTCCATCCTTCTTACCTAAGATCACTTGGATAGGAAATGTGGGGGAATGAGGGCTCCAAAAGGTTTTTGGGACTCGTTATTGTCTCTCTTCCTGTATTTCAGTAATAGAGGAGTGTTAGACATTTGTAGGAATATGGTACATAGGGATGCATGATTGTGTGAATTAGACTTCCACCTTAGAAATCAAATTGGTGTTAAATTAAAATAAAAGAAAACTATATAATAACCTCAGGCCATCATAGTTCTTCATGTCTTTTATTTAACAGCTTTACTAAGATGTAATCCACATGGCATAAAGTCCCGCTTACAAAGAGCACACTTCAGTGGTTTTCAGAAGTTCAATCCAGCTTCTGATATGCAGTTATAAAACATGCCTGTTGGTGTCACTGAAGAGCTCTGAAGTTTTCACTCTTTCCTTCAACATGGTGTGTGTCATTGAGACCATGTAGGCAGCAGATACATGTAATTGTTGGCTCAAGAGAGACTTCAACTGCAGAAGTAGAGGCCAGTATGCCTCTGAGTTTCAGAAGCTGAGATCCTGAGATACAAATTGGGAAAAATGCAGTCTCCCCTGGTGGGTTTCCTTTTCATCTCCTCCCCACCCTGGTTCTCTGCTGGGACAACCTTGCCCCATTTATGGGAGAGAAGAGGGGAACTGGAGGGCGCCCTTCCAGTGGCACCCTGAGCAGGGTGCTGCAACCTGCTCCCTACACCCAGGTACAAGTGGAGGCCTGGGAGAATCCGAGGGTGTGTGCCAGTTTATTGAGTTCTCACCCCAGCATGACTTGGGAACTGTGTGTGTGCACACAGTTCTTGGTGAACGGACCTAAACCCCCTTTGCAGTGTCTTGGGTCCCAGAGCAGCCAGCTCTTCCAGTGTGCCTAGGATGACAGAGCAGAAAGTGAACAGACACAGAAGTTCTGAGCAGGGAGAAGCTAAAGCTATGGGCACCCATGTGACTCTGCTCAAGGGCAGTGCAGTGTAACAGACATCTAAGCAGATGGGTACATGCAACCATGTCACCGAGACACCTTTTATGCCATTGGGAGATGGATTTGCTGTAGGAGTTCCTGAGTTGACCAAGATTATATTCATAGAAAGTGTCCTTAGAAAGGAAATTATGTTAAATCTTGGGGTTTGTAAAATCATGCATTTTAAGAACGCAGTCCTTTGGACATATGACTGGTGATTTGGTAGTGGCATTGTTTTATCTTGGTTGGTCGTACAGTTTCTCCAGGACACAGCTTCCCAATTTGCGAACTGGAGTTGAGAGAAAAGGTAAACCAGGTCGTATCAAGAGCTACCCCAGTTCAGAACGACCATGCACTAAAGTCTCAGATTCTTTTAGTGACTTCATTTCCTAGCATAGGAAATGCTAGGAATGTTTTCCTATTATGTCAGCATCTTTGCGATGTTCCTTCCAGGCTCCAGTGAGAGTGCTGAGAATCACCAGGATCATCCAGGTGAGACGGTGCAAGAGAGACAGACCCAGCCCTGCTGAGGTCATGTTGAAACACAAAAGACAAGTATGTCACCATCAGGCCTTACAGTCCAGGACAAGTGGAAATATTTTGTCTTTTTGCTTTCCCTTGGCATCCAGGCTTACATAAGAACCCCTTCTGTACCAGAGCCTGGAGACTGCATTGTATCCAAGGGCTTTTGAGAGGCAAGAATGAGGGAAAAGGAAAATATGGCTATTTTAGTCCTGCTAATGGGCTCCCTGGCAACCTGCTTTACAGACCAAGTGACTCTAAAAATACCTTGCCAGCTCTGACCCCTCTCCTGAACCAGAGACTTAGAGTCCATCTGTCCCTTCAGAATCTTTACTTGGAGGATGAACATCATATTTAACATCTTCAGAACAGAACTGACTGTTTTGAGTTTCCCCACTGGCTCCTCACGCATCTTCCCCACCTCATCCCTTGCTCAACCTGCCACAGAACCATGCCCAGCTTTCCCTTTCCCATAACTTTACACATTCAGTTCCTGAATATACCCCATCAGTTCCCTTTCAGATATCTCACATTAGTTCATTCCTCTCAGCTCTGCTTTCCCCCCACAGCTCAAACCACCCCATTCTTGGCTTGCTGAAGTAATCTCATATCTGAATGACCTGATTATTTCTTCTTATTTGTTTACCTCACAGGATCCGTGGTGACTTCTAACAGTGTAAATCAGACCTCACAATTGACCCAGAGGATTAGAGGAAAACTCTTTACTCCTTTTCTATTCTTCTTTGAGTAACTCCACACTCCCAGTGCTGTTTGCCTTATGAATTGACTCCTGCCATGTCTTTGTTCCTGGCCCCATTATCTCAAATTCTAGCCCACTGACTCCTGTCCTTGAGCTCTCCAAATTCTCTCAGATTTTAGGTCTTGCCTTGTAGGCTCTATAGACTCCCTGTAACAAGAGTGTACTTCCCCATTCTCCTGACTATTTCAGATATCAGCTTAAACCAAACCTTTTAAGAAAGGTTTTCTCTATTATTCTTCCCAGATTACAAAGTTACTTAATGACTATCCCCATGGAGGCCTCTACCATTGCGATCTGTGGCACTGTGCTCTTATTTATTTTCTTCAGTTTACATGTCCCACTTTATTTTTCTATTTTGAGACTAGGTCTTGCTACATTGCCTGGGGTAGTCCTGACCCTGCGAACTCAAGCGATCCCCAGCCTCAGCCTCCCAGGTGGCTGGGATTACAGGCGCGCACCACCACACCCAACTTTATTTTGAGACTAGATCTCTCTATATGCCCAGTCTCGAACCCATGGACTCAAGCGATTTCTAGCCTCGGCCTACCGAGGCTGGGATTAAAGGTGAGCGTCACCATACCCAGTCAACTTGTCCCACTTTTAACTTCTTTCTCTGTCCTTCTTCCTCCCTCTTCTCTCCCTCCCAACCCTCCTTCCCTTTAGTCCCCTTTAGGGGACTGCGTTCACACCTCATTGGATACACGTTACACACCTTACCCAGGACCAAAGCCCCATTAGTCCATCATCATAGATGGACTCCCCAGCTTTGCTCACCACCCTCATGCGGCCCCTCTCATGGCATCTGTTCTTCAGTCACATTTTCAGGGATTTTGTTTTAGTTTGGTCTGCTCCTTTTTTTTGTTTCTCTCTATTCCACATGTGAGTGAAATCATCAGTATTTGTCTTTCTGACTTATTTCACTTAGCATAATCCCCTCTAGTTCTATAGATGAGCATTTGGATTGTTCTTCATTTTGCTAATTTTATACCACGCTGCTGTGTCTATATTTGTGCATATGTTCTGGTGCACATGTGCAAGAGGCTCTTTTGGGTACAAACCAAGTGGAAATGCCAAGTAATGGGGTATGTGAATGGTCAACTCACAATTTTCTACTGTTTTCCAGAGTGTGTCTGTTGGCAATGTAAGACTAGCCAGTGCCTTAGTTATTTTTGCTATTTGATTAGGAACAAATGACATTTTTTTTCTTTTTTTTTGAGACTAGGTCTCGCTGTTTTCTCCAGGGAACCACAGGCTCACGTTGGCCGGGGTACCATGAACTCAAGCAATTCCCAGCCTCAGTCTCCCAGGTAGCTGGGATTACAGGCACGGACCACCACGCCCAGATATTTTTTGAGACTAGGTCTCACTGTGTTGTCTTGGACAGGTCTCAAACCTGCAGACTCAAGCAAGTCCAAGTCTCAGCCACGCTCTAGGGCTGCACTCAGAGACACACAATACTGTGCCCAGAACAAATGACATTTGAGTGTAGTTTTGCTGTGACTTTTTGAGATTAGGAATGGGACCTATTCACAGGTCCACTGGCCATCCATGTTTTCTTTAGTTCATTTTTATTGATGTGGCTATGAGGATTTTGTGGACGAACTCGTGGGATGGGCTTTTCCTTGAGGAGCCAGGAAGGAACCTTCAGAATTGCATGTCTACGCTTCTCCCTCCATCAGATCCTGTCTTGCCTCTGCTGGATTTCTTGTTCAAGGCCAGACTGTTCATAGAAGCCTTGTTCCTGGATAGGGCATGAGAGCCGCATTCTTATTTCTTATTTCTTACCTTCTTTCTTGGTCTAGGACTCTCCTCCTCTGGGGTTGCAAAAAAAAGAAAGAAAGAAAGAAAGCACGAGCAACTTGGCTGGATAAAACTCAAGAGGCAGATGAGATGGGAGAAGCTGGGCAAAGGACACAGGTATTGTGACAAGCCCTCATCTTGACCAGTCATCCTCAATAAGACACTAGGCTTAGGGTCCTGTGCCCTTGAGGAAGCAAGGAAGTGGGGTGATTCCCTGGTTCTTCTCAGATCTCTCCCTAGGGACCACCTAAGGGTGTTCTCTCCACTCTCCCTCCCCAAGGACTTGCCTCCCTTTTGCTTCCTTACTTGGGAGCTGTGAGACCCAGAGAGAGAAAGGTTGAGAGGATTAGTATGCAATTTTTAGGGACCTTTTGGACTCATCAGGTCTTCAAAGTAGAGGAGAAATGAGAAGGACTCATGACTTTCTTTTCACAGTGCCCCCTGTTGATCTGGAGGTCCACTGCTCAACCCTTAGCTGGCCTCCTTACCTAGAATGGAAGCTCTTCCTGAGGCCACAGATGATTGTAAGTACAGTCAGGGGAATAAACTTCCAGGTGAGCAGGATGAGGGTTCCAAAGAAGAAGATGGATACTCTGGCACCTGCTGACAGAAGGATACCAGGGTAAGTATGGCTTTCTGCTTCCATTGCTTGACCTGCAGGCTGACTCAGCCCCATCTCAGACTCAGGTCCCAAGATACCATATCGCTTGTGGAGGAAATCACCTTATTTCTTTCTCTGAGTCTCAGTATCCCAGTCCTTAAATTGGGAATAGATAACCTATACATTAGAATATTTTTGTATCAAATGAAAGTACCTGCGCAAATTAATGCATATTTAGTAATGTTGAATCTGAATCTGAAGGATGGGGAGGGTGGGGGGAGTTAGGGAGTTTTTTTTATAATAACTCCAATATTCACAAGAATATCTAGTAAAATGTCTGCATCATCAAGATCCAAGTGGATCTTATGAGGAACACAGTGCTTATTGCTCTAATATCATACTCTCAAGAGATTGCTGTGATTGCTATTCCATTTTATAGGTGAAGAAACTGAGTTTGAGAAAGGGTAAGTGACTTTCCTCAGGTCTCTCCTGATAAGTCTGGCAGAACCAGCATTTGAGCCAGCTTGTCTATCTGCAAGCCCAACCCTACACCTGTCTGGTTATCCCACTTGTTTTTTTTTTTTTTTTAGACTAGGTTTCACTATTTTTGCCCATGGAATCACAGGCTCTCGTTGCCTAGGGTACCACAGACTCAAGCAATCCCCAGCCTCAGCTTCCCAGGTAGCTGGGATTACAGGCGCGCACCACCACGCCCAGCTATTTTTTTGGAACTAGGTCTCGCTATGGGCCCCAGGTGGGACTTGAACCACGATCCCTAGCACCAGCTACTTCATAGCCTGAAGCTTACAGGCATGAGCCACTATGCCCGGCTGGTTATCCCACTTGTACTCACCAGAACTCTCCTGCTCTTCTCTAAGCTCAATCAGTGGTAGGCTGCACTCAACCTGGTCTAGGCTGCACTCAACCTGGTCCTCATGCTGTACTCGGCAGGTGACCTGTTTTCTGTCCTTACAGTTTGAGATGTTGACCAGGAGAAGACTATCTTGGTTGAATGTGCCATCTGGGTTCTTGTTTGGGGTGAAAGCATCACAGGTCTTGAAGCATCCAGTTCTTTCTAGCCAGGTTATTTGTTTGACTTCAGGGTAAAACCTCTGCACATGGCAGATGAAGATGGTTGCCTGGAGGCTTGGGATGTAGTTTTTCAATATCGTCACTGTAGGTACAACTGAAACAAGACCCCCCATTACTTTCTTCCTACATAAAGTGGTGCTCAGGGAGTATCCCCACCTTAGTAAGCATTACACTCGATTGCAGCATTGAGCACAAGTAAGACAGGCAAGGTCTGTCTCCAGTATTTCCATCTGGTGTGGAGGACAAGAGGGAAAAACATCCATGTGACCTCCATAGAGGTTCTGAGAGCCTAACAAGGTCACTTGATCTGGCCTAGAGGTGGGGCAGGTTAGGGAAGAGTGTCTGGAGGCCATTACCTTTCAGCAGAAATATGACAGATGAACACACTTAGCCGCAGGGGGAAGATGGTGGTTTCCAGAAATGGTCACACCCATTGCAGGGTGTTTACCACTTTCCAGTAGAGGGAGGGTCTGTCTGCCTTCTTGGAACTTGGTGGGATTATTTGTCCACTAACACAGTGCAGCAGTGCTGACCCTGAGTGACCTTTGAGCCTGGGTCCTATATATTATGCTTCACTTGATTCTGTGTCTTTTGCTATATGCACCTTTAGACAGCAGGGACTGAGCTAAGAGAAAGCCCAGAGTAGAACTATCTGTATTTTGGGGTAGTTATCTGTGTTATATAACTTATAGTTCTTTGTGATGTGTACAATGGTCCATAAAAGACTTTCAGATATCAAGTATGCTACACTAGGATGACTTTCTCCCAGGGATTATAATGAAAGTACACATTTAGGAAGAAAAAAGACTGACATAAATTTGTGATTACTAAAGAAGAGGTTACTGAGTTGGATGTGGTGAAAATCAAATCTGGAGGTTATTTTCTATTAACATTTTCAGATTGAGATAAGATTTGTAATATCCCAGGAGTTAGATCCTTTGCAAATATTTAAGCATATGGTGAACAATTTTAGATACTAACTTGGAAATATATGATGAATTTCATAGTTCTTCACAATTATTTTGGGGTTATATGAACAACATTGCTTGAGATCACTTTTGACTTTTGAATATGCTACTAGGATTTGGTTCTCTTTTGTAGAGCAGTGGTGAGGGTCTTTAAAAAAAAAGGCATGAACTAACTTCCTTTATAAAGTGCCCTTGGTAGCTGGGGGGCCTGGGGAAGAACTGTCAAGGACAATGGTGTATAGGAGAAACAGATTATGTTGGCTTGACCTTGGGTAGTAGCTTAAGCATTGACAGTAGAAAGAAATGTAGGAATTCAAAAGAGAATTGGGAAGGAAACTGATAGAGTTTGGTAATAGATTAGGTAAATAAGATCAGGTCCAACCTTTCCCATTTCCATGGCCCCCTCTCACTAAGTCCAGCCACAGAGGCCTTCTCCATGCTTCGCAAAGGTCTTGTTTTCCCCTTATCACAGGACCTCAGCACACCTTTTTTCCTCTGCCCCTATCTGTTTTTACTGCCTAATTTCTTGTCTTTCCTTCAGACCACTTCTCAAACTAGGCATTTCCTGAATAAACTAGGTTCCTCTGCTTTCATCTATTTCAGAACTCTTTCCCTTCATAACAACTGGTATAAGTCATAACCATGTAGTTATTTGTATCGTGGTAGGTCATGTTCACTGAGGCAGAACTAGGTTTTGTTTATCATGGAATGCCAGGCATCTAGAATAATCTGTAACCTATTAGATGCTCAATGAATGCTTGTTGAATGAACAAACTCTCATTTGCAAATATATTAAAATGAAGGGAGACCAGAAATAGAAGAGCCTGACCATGGGACCATGTTGGAAGAAAATGGTGATGCCACCTCGAACACCTCTATGTGGCTTGGTGAAGAACAGGAGGATGCAGGTGAAATGCTCCTAAATGGGATCAAGTGGTGGTTATCAAGAGATAGTCATGTTGTGGGACCCTTACCTTTGAGGAATCTTGAAGCATTCACATACCCACTGAGGGGACCTAGCAATTCACCATGAGTCACTTCACAGGTGACCTGAGAATGAAGTGATGAGAAAGCCAGTGTCACCCGGACAATGCTGCTGATGTTGTAGGAGGAAGCATTCCCAGTTGGCGTGATGAGGGTGTTCAAGGTTGGAATCTCCACTCCATTTTCAAACCACTTCAGGGATATGTTTTTGGGAAAGAAACCCTTTGATGAGCAGGTGAGTGTCACTACCTCGCCTGGTCTGGCCCTGCAGGAAGGACCAGAAATCTCTGGAACTGAGGGCTTAGCTTTGATAAAGGGAAGGTGGAGAGAAAAGAGAAACGAAGATGGTACATTACTCTCTAGTACAGTGACCACCCAGCAAGACTCATTACTCAGTCTTTTATTTCCTTTTTCATAATATATGTTACAACTTTTCTTATAATACCAGGTTTCTTTCTCTCTCTCTTTTTTTTTGAGACTAGGTCTTGCTATCTTACCTGGGAAACCACAGGCTCATGTTATGATGTTGCCTGGGGTAATACGGACTCAAGTGACCCCCAGCCTCAGCTTCCCAGGTAGCTGGGATTACAGGCACGCGCCACCATGTCCAGCTATATTTTTGAGACTAGGTCTCGCTATGTTGCCCTGGGTGGATCTCAAACCTAGGACTCAAGTGATTCCTAGTTTCATCACACTCTAGGCTATGCTTAAAGGCACACACCACCAAGCCCGGCTTCATATCAGATTTCTGACTGGCCTCACTGTCTTCACTAGACACCAGACCATGGTGATTATGTTAAAATGCAGACTAGACCAGGTCTTTCTTCCTTCCTGCCCTCTTGGGCTTTCCAGAGTATTTCAAAACCCATATAGTACATATAGTGAAAAACATCATAACTCTAACTTCCTGTCCTTCAAAATTTCAGACATTTTTCAATATGCA
This sequence comes from Uropsilus gracilis, assembly GCA_004024945.1. Taxonomy (NCBI): domain Eukaryota; kingdom Metazoa; phylum Chordata; class Mammalia; order Eulipotyphla; family Talpidae; genus Uropsilus; species Uropsilus gracilis. The sequence continues at coordinate 31,495 of PVHY01012539.1, read as the reverse complement.
GTTGAATATTCAAGACCTTTGTAGTTCTCTCTCACCTTTGGTTTCTGAAAACCATAGTCATATTGTCTCCTTAGGCATTTAGCATCTTAACAATTTGGAGGTTTTCAGGTTCTACTGAGTTGTATTTTCCTGCCTGCTGGCCTGGGAGTTTTCCCAGATAGTAAGTAGCTAGAGGCTATGTTGGGCCTCCCTTCATTTGTTTCTCATCTCTCCATGATCTCTGTCCTTTGTTGCCTGATGGTCAATGTCTTGTCAACCATTGTTCATAAGAGTTTTCCCAGATTTTTAGTGGGGAGAATTAATTCAGTCTTAATTAAGTCTCCCCACCAAAAATTGTTTTGTTAACATTGCTTTACAATACCAATTGTTTTGGTAGACATTGCTTTAACTATTTTATATAATTTAATATTTCTGTTGCATACATGTACTTCTTTTTGATATCTTCTAACTTGGTTTTGTTTGTATCTAAGAAGGTTATTGAAGTTGCTGACTTCATAACTTGCTGCATTTTGTCTTAATGTTCCTAATAGCTTAATGTTGGTTATTTAAATTTTCTGGATATTATCTATCAAGACAGTTTTCCATTTCTTTTATAATTTTATGAGGTATGTAATATAATAATTCAATATTCTAGAAATTGTCTCTTTTTGAGATGATCTGAGCCTCAGTCCTGTTTGGAATGACTGGCACAGCTTTGTCTTCTGCACACTGTTATTCTGGATCTCTAATTCCCTATTTTTCTGGCTAACCCTTATTTTGGTAAAGCATAAAGTGCTGATGACGTTTGTGGGCATCTTGCAAACTTGATAGATTGGCTGGGTATACAACTTTAGGTTGGAGATCATTTTCCCCAAGAATTTCAAAGCTTCTATTCCTCATGGTTTAATGTCTAGTTACATACTGATTTCACCATAGTGCTTTAAGTGTAACTTGTTTTTTATTTTTAATTCTTGAAAATCATGTGACCTTCTTTGTGTTTCCAAAGACTGCATACCACTATCTTTATTTCCCTATGGACCAAAGATGCTAAAAATAAAAGACTCAGAAATTCTGTTGCTATATGCTTCCACGGTTCTAATAGACGATGTTATTGTGCTTATTTTTTTTTTCTTACAGAAAGAACATTATATCTATCAGCACATCGATACTAACAAGCCTCAATTAACTTTTCTGTTTCCTGGGTTCCCCTAGTGGATGCTGTTTGAAGCTTTATACACTTTGACTTTTGCCATGATTTTATCAATCAGGACCACATCCAAGAATATACAGGATATATTAGATATATTAGATATATTAAAGTCAAATTTAAGAAATGTAAAGATCACATATTCACATCAGCTACATTAATTTTGAAATTATTTTCCTACCTTGATAATTCTACTATTCTCGTTTCTGAGTCCATATTTTCAAGATTGTGTTTTTAAGTTTGACAGTTTTTAATACACTGGATACTGGCCATATTCACTAATGTAATAATTATTAGGTAACAGGCACCTATAAGTGTTTTATAAATTATTTACATTTTAAGTCCTACAACAAGTTCCCTAGGTGATATCATTACTATCTTACAAGGAATTTAAAAAACTCATTGAAGTGGCGTTTGTAAATGGGGAGTCAGCAGTGGAATCTAGACCATTTGACACCAGAGTTCATAATTTCAACCACTCTGTCACCTGCCTATATTGTGCATCCATGGGGAATGTAAGATTTGAAATGTTAGGATTTGCTACTATAAGACCCTGGGATTACATTTCACTCTACTCCTCCATTATCACTTCTTACTATTCCCAGCTTCTGTTGCCAGTCTTGAAACAAGGGTTAACAATGGGGATCTTTGGGCTGAGTTCTGATGTCATGATTCTCTTAGAACAGTGGTTGGGTTTTCAGGGATCTGCACTTACCACGCACAAACAGCCAGGTGCCTGGTCCAGTCTTATGTCTCACATCAGTGCTCCCTTTCTGGAACTTCACACAGTAGTACATGCCGGCGTCTGCTGTGGTGGTATCACTGATACGGATGGAAAAGTCTGTGTTGTTTCTCCTTGTGGTGTCTGAGACGTTTGTCACTCGGGAGAAGGGACCTTCTCCTCCTTTGAAGCTGTAGATTAACTCCTCATTTGGGCCTGTCCCTTTGAGCCATTGAATGTGTCCCACAGGGAGAAGGGAGGTGAGGGTACAATGCAAAGTGGCCGTCCCTCCTGCTGCCACTGACACGGACTTGTCAGGCTGAAGCACCTGGAGCTCCTCCTTACCAGCCGCTCCTGCGGGGAAGCCCTAGTCAGATCCATGCCCCTGCTGGCCCAGCTGTGGCTGAAGATGGGCTCCAGACTGAAGTTGAATTCCCATTGTAACTTTCTTTTCACTCCATGTATGAACTACTAGGAGGAGCATGCTGCTTGACTGGGTGCCATCTACATCTCATCATGAGAGACAGCCCTTGCAAAGGTCACAGACAGGGAAGTTACAAGAGAAATCAGTCTATGTGAAGGTGTTCTGCCACAGCAGTGAATGGTGCAATGCCTCGCAAACCAGAAGTCTAGTGCTTAAGGCCTAGATAGGAGAACTGAAAAGCTGGAAAAAGTGAACTGGGCAGGGTCAACGTTAAAGCACATTTAGGCTGCAAGAGTGGAGTGATTGACACCGAGATAGACAGAGGAGTCAGTGACTGAAGAGAATCTAGATTTGGACCCAAGGATTTGTGATTTGTGCAGTTACTCTATGTTCATGGTGATATTTTATGTCTCTAGCAGAAAGTATCTGGATGAAAAAATAACCTTTAAACAGTGCTGCCTCCAGGGATTGATATAAAAATAGTGGCTTTTGTAGCTTCCTTGTGCATTTTTTCCTTGTTGGATTTTTTAAGGACAAGCTTGTCATGTAATAATAATATAAAAAACCAAAAATACTCTTTCCTTCTAAAACTAAGAAAAGATACACTTTTGATAATATTTGTTCAAAAATGAAAAAGATGGCTAATTTCAGGGTTGGCAGGCTGTGGTCAAGCAGGCACTCCCACATATAGTCCCACATGCTGGTGGGACTATAAATTGACACAGCCATTCTGGATGGTTCTATGGTATCATACCCATGACCCTATAATAAGTATATACCTACTTGTCGCTTACTTGACAATCCCTTGATATCAAGAGAGGAAGAGAAAGACTTTAACCAAATTTGTTTAGTCACAAATATTCATAATATCCATTCTCCATTCCTCCTCCTATGTTGTGTACACTGAGATAATGTATTACGAACATTCAACATGTAAATTTTTATTGAGAAATTCTATATTTCAAAAGTCTTTGAAAGGTACTCCTATTTTTTGACCTAGCAATTCCTTTTCTTGGTGGTGCTTATTCAAGTGTGCAGGTGAAGACGCAGGGTGAATACATTTTGCAAAGAAATTGCAAATATATTCTAATAGAGGAGTGTCTGTTACAAGGCTCATGTGTAAGAGTAGGACCCCACTAGTAAAAATAATTTGGGGGACTTGTTAAGAGACCTTTGGTGCAAAATAAAACATTTAGAGAAATGTCTTAAAGAGAAAGAGACCATGAAGAAAGAGGCTCTGGAATCGAGATTATCCATCCCACTGCCAGGGGGAATAATGCCACTACCTCACCCAGGTGAGCATCCTGCAAGAGGACCCAGGCCTGGCACTCACCTGTGGGTCGCAGCAGCAGCACGGGGGGCAGCAGCAAGAGTGAGAGAGGCAGGAGGTGTGGAGAGGCAGGGATGGGCACCATGATGCTCACTCTCCCTCAATGTGGTTCTGGAGATTCTGGGACTCTGGATATAAAAGGAAGTGACTGTGATGGGAGGAAAGGCAAGAGAGTGGGCAGGGTGGGGGGGGTGGTTAGACAGTTCCTGTTTCTAGATTATGAAATGGGAATCAGTCACATAGACTCATAGAAGGGTCCCAGGATGCTGGTAGAGACCCTGGTAGGTTCCCTTAGTGCCTAGGCCCTGTCCCCTCTGCCCTCTACTCCTTGGGGGCACTGGCGACTCTCCTTCCCTGGGGCCTAATTGCCACAGTGAAAAGTATGTACAATCTTTTGTATCAGCCCAACTTGTGGGCCCAGATGAACTTCACAATGGTTTAGGAGGAGGACTCCAGGGCATGGGGCCCTAAGGGCACAGGGCCTGTTCTCTCACTGCAGAGGTGTCCATAATCAAAATGGGTGTGTCTGGTGGGCATCTGTGGCATTGTGAGGACACCTGTAGGCAAAGTGGCTTTGTCTTTGGAGGGCAAGGGTGGTTTCTGTCTTAGAGGAAGGAAGAGACCTGTGTGGGTTGGTGGGGTTGCCCCTTGTTATATTTCTCCTGCAGAAGGTATGGCATACCTAGAATCACATCCTGGAGGAAGAGAGGTGCCTGCCCCAGTCTGAATCCAGCCTGGGGAGAAGGGAGACAATGAACAGGAGGGATGCCCTCCAGACGGTTCTATGTGTTGCACATGCAGATCACTCCTCCAACTGCATTAGAACTAGATCTTGAGACTAAAGCACTGAGAGTGAATCTGCGGGTGGACACAGTTGACTGCCTCATGGTGACTGAGTTCCTAAGTGTGTCTTCTAAACTCCCGGTCACACCAGACTGTAGAGCTAAGGCATTTAAATGCCAGAGCAGGGAGAGAAGTTTTAAGTGCTTTATGTTGAAAAGTGTATCCACTGTCTTTAATGATTCAATCTGCCGTTCACTCAGCATCTGTATTGTCTGGTTGCTTGCATCCACTGCAGAGACTGGGGCTATAACAATGCCAAATTAAGTACAAGGCAACAATCTTATCTCAAGGAGCTAACATTCCAGTTAGCAGGGCCATATGATACTGATGGGTCACAACAAATCATAGTCTTTGGTCTAATGAAAGTGAGACTTTTGGTCCAGACACAGGTGGCATGTGCTTGTAAGCAACAGCTTATGGAGTTGCAGCAGGATCTGGGGATCACTGCTGGAGTCCCGCCCGGGGCAACACAGTGAGACCTAGTCCCCAAAAAATAGCTGGGTGTGGTGCATGCCTGTGGCTGGGGATTGCTTGAGGCCCTGGTACCATGGGCAACGTGAGCTTGTGGTTCCATGGGCAAAAATAGCGAGACCTAGTCTCAAAAATAAAATAAAATAAAATAAAATAAAATAAAATAAAATAAAATAAAATAAAATAAAATAAAATAGCCTTTATTAGTCAGCTGAAGACTGCCTCTTTTCCCAGCATGATATCAGGGAAGAGAGAGCAACCCCATCCTTTGGAAACCAGTGGTTATATAGTCACAGATCAGGAGTACATTGTCATTAGTGGACAGTTAAAATTTATGGAGGTAGGTGGGATTTCCAGAGATAGGTACAGAAACAAAGAATATAACTCAAGCTGGGCGTGGTGGTGCGCACGTGTAGTCCAAGTGCTGGGAAGCAACAGGCCTGGGATCACTTGAGTTCTCGGGTTCAAGACTACCCTGGGCAACATAGCAAGACCTAGTCTCGAAAACGCAGCTGGGCATGGTAGCATGAGCCTGTAATCCCAGCTACCTGGGAGGCTGAGAGTGGGGATAACTTGATTCCCCAGGATCGGGACTACCCTGGGCAGCAAAGTGAGACTTAGTCTAAAAGGATATCAGGTAACCTAACTTGTTATCAGTTGTTTTACACTGCAAAGGCAAGGAATGTAGCTAGTGGTTGTTTACATTTACCTATGTTAAGTCACTAAAACCTGGTGTCTGTGTGGGAAAGGGTCTGGCCTTCTTTGATCTCAGCCCCTATCCCTTACAGGAGCATCTGTTTCATCCTGCCACACTGTCCCAAGTCCCTATCACTTCCAGGAGCATTTGTTACAATACTGAGCCAGGTGAATGCATGAGAAGACAGATGATGAGCCTGTCAGAAATACACTGCTCTGTGCAGGGGCTGCAGGCAGGGGCTTTTTAGGGCAGTTTGGGTAGATACTTGAAGGAAATGAAAGTATGAGCTCTGAAGGCATCTGGAGGAGATGGCCCAGGAAGACAGGAAGGGGAAGGCAAAGTTTTCAAGCTCCATCAAGGTCCAGGGAGCAGGGTGCCAGAAAGCAGGTGTGAGTGGGAAAGGGGCAGGAGATGGAGTCAGAGACTGTGCAGCTAGTGAAGCCCTTGCAGCCATCTCAGACTCACGTTGGTTGGCCTTAGATGGGGGGCACTGGTGGGTTTCAAGAGTGGTGGTGAAGCTGGAACCTCAATATGGGCAGTGTTATTCTTGGAAAAATGTGGGCATTGCTATCACGGGTATCTGAAAAACACAGAGATTAAGAATAGCCTAAAGTCAGATAAAGCTACTTCCTCTTTTACTTTGATGTCAAGTGCCTAAGCAGATTTGGTGAATATCTAAGCAGACTTGGTGAATATGCTAATGTAGGGTCCTGGGGGCCATGTCTCCAAGGCCCAAGTGATGAGGGGAGCATGGACCACCAGGGTAGAGTGTGATTGTGAATTGGGGCTGCTGACTGATGACAGGAGGGGGAGCAAGCCGAAGGGGAAATGAGCAGAGATGAGAGATACAATTTTGGAAAGGAGAGTGGAGTGAGAGCAAGAGCCTGGAAACTGACATCAGGTGCGGAGGTTTTTTGCCTCAGGAGGAGAAGGACCCAGGAGCTGAGTCCTTTGGGGGCTCCTTCCTCCACCCCCCTGGGTTTGGGTCCCTGAGAGTCGAGAGCTGTGTGAAGGCAGAGGAGAGGTGACCCTGATGAATTGCAGAGCCACAGTGAAACAGGCAGGATAGGCAGACCCACCTGCATTGGTTGGATTCATCTGGTGCTAACAGGGGCGGGGGGGGGGGGGGGG
>PVHY01012539.1:0-24592 GCA_004024945.1 Uropsilus gracilis | reverse complement strand
CTGGGCAGCTGTTGTGCACAGGCAAGAACCTTCAGTAAAAGGAAAAAGGGGGTAATCCCTTACTCCCAGTAACAGTTGAGTCCCTCTGGCTGCTCTGAGAATAGCTTGAAGGGTATGCGGCAGAAGCAGGGAGACCAGAGTTAAGAGACTTTGCAATAATGTATGGCGATAGTGATGTCTTAGACCAAGGTGATAACCTCGGCTATGATGAGAAGTAATTGGATTCTGGGTCCATTTTGAACAGAGATAATAAGATGTTTGGTATGACTTGTGTGTGGGTATGTGGTGGTGTGATATCAGGGTGAGGCCGGAGGAGCAGGGGTGAAAGAATTCATAGGACAGAAAAGGTGGATATATTGAAATGTTCTGCAAGGGTACAGGGGGCGAGACGGGAGAGACATGTCTGCATGGGAAGAAGGATTTGAAGCTCTCTTGTATTCCCTGCTTTTGCAGATTTTCTTACTAAGGCCTCCAGTTTGCACCAGTTATCTGCTGGGGTGTCTGGCCTTTGACATAGAAACATGTCCTGGCCCCTGCTTCTGCATTCCTGGAGCTGCATTGGTTTTTCTGGTATGGTGTTGGCTCTTCTGGCCCTGTTCCCAAGGCAACCATATCAATTTCCTTATTTATTCAAATCTCCCAAACCTGGCCAAGGAAGGAGGCTTATTATTATTTTTTAAAATATTAGACTGTGCTTTTTTAAAAAAAAATTTTTAAAATGTATTTATATATAAATTTCACAACATTGTAATCTCAAGGATTGGCCCCCCCACCCTCCCCTCCCTTCCCCCCCTTTCCCTCCTGCTCATACTTGTGCACTTCATTTTGGTGCTTAGCTTGTTTTGACTTTTCTCAAGGCTTTTGTTTATTTTTTTCACTATATCCCATATATTAGTGAAACCATTTGTTTTACTAAAAGGTTTCTGCCTTTTTCTTTATGGCTTGTTTCTGCTAATATGATTTCTTCTAAATACATCCATGTTGCTATGAAATCGTCGAATTTGGGAGGCTTAATTTTTAACCCTATCAGATGATACCCCACAGGTTGTGAGGGCAAAGAGGATCAAGTTTCATGATGAGCTTTCTGGCAGTTTTTAAGATGGCGCCCTAACCTCCTTTCCCTTCAGACTGCATATCCTTATGACAGCTCTTTGCCTAGTGTGGGCTACACTGAGTGACTCAGTACTGGGTTGTGGATGAGAGTCACAGGAGAAAGGGTGGATAGTTAAGAGTGTCAAGGTCCCTGTGACTTGAGGGTCTGTACTGTCCCTACTGTATTGCATCCAGGGAAACACATACTCATCTCACCCTCCGGTAGGCCTTGGCTAGCAAAGAGGAGGGGCTGCTTCAATCATTCCCCCCCTCCTTCTGTTTTGCTCTTCAGCAAACCTGTGGGCTGGGTTTTATTATTTCCACTTTGTTGAGAAAATCAGAGATTGCAAGGACTTGTAAGGATCACCAAATTGTGAGAGTTGAGCCCATGTCTGAGAAATACGATGCTCTAACTATTGTCTCCCCCACCCCAAATCGAGAATGGACTGGTTACCCAGATATGCAGAGGTGGGAGGGCAACATCAGACAAGCCCAGGAGGGTTTGTCTACTCCTAGTAAGTGGAGTATAGACCAGTCTCTGTGGGGAGTTTCAGGACTGCCCTCCTTACTTAGCACAGGCCTTGGACTCCGCAGGAACAGAAAAAATACCAAAACACCTTCTGGCAAGAGACCATTCAGGTCATACGGGAACATTCTCTAGCTTGATGGGTCACAGATGATATCTAATCCTCCCCACCAACAACCATGATCCGAAGTCCATTTCGTGGGCAGAGGGAACCTGAACCATAGTGCAGCCAGTTGTAAGTAGGAGTCTGACTGGGGAGTTGGATTGGGTGCATTTTATCTCCAATATATGTCTACGATCTACACTTATATAATTTTGGATTGTTTGTGTATGCACATATGTGAGACACTGAGAGAATGTGTGCACAGGGTTTGCTTTTATAAATGGAGACTATAACTTTATAATTTTACATTATAATTTGAAAAGAAATTTTAAGGAAAGAGAATGGCCCTTCCTTGAAGAAGTCACAGAGACCTAGTCATTGGCTACTTGTCCCTTCTTATCCAGATGGGAAGAAATAGAAGATGTTTTCCTAGCGGTGTCCTCATCTTGCTCTACCTGGCAGGTGAGCACCACATTCTTGGAGTGGTCCATTCTCTTCACTAAGATCCAGTTCTGTGTAGTATATAGTCCATCATCCCTCTTGGTAGGCGTCAAGGCCTTATCTACCCTGGGGATAAGTCCATTCTTCAACCAGATCTGGGGTAGAACTTCTTTGCTTTGCAGGTGATATTTATCTTGTTCTTTGAGATGGGTTTTTCCAAAATAGACATGGTGGACAGAACTGCAACAGTACAGGACTCAGACTCCATCTCCAGAAATAATCAAATCCATTGCTTATTAAACTTAACCCTTACCTAGTAGGTGGCAGTCCCTAGCACACAGTAGGTGCTCAGCAGTTAGAAGATAGCTTTTATTCTATTCATTATGTGATCACTCTCTGAAGGAACTGAGGGGAAACTGCTCCCCAGGACCAGGTGGAAGCTTGACTACCTGAAGCATCACCCACCTAGCATGGTATCAGACAAATGAGCAGTCTCTTGAAGAGGATAATGTAAGTTTAGGTGGTTCAAGTCACAGCTGACATGAGAGTAGAAGTTCTGTGGAGCTAGGATCACCTCAGCACTGGAGGTTTTGTATTTGTGGGTATCATTCAGCAGGACCACCTGGGTCTGGAGGGATGGAGTTTCTTTCCCATTTCTGAACCACTTTAGGGTGATGTTTTGGGGGAAGAAGCCAGAGGACATGCAGGTGAAATTCACAGCTTGCTTGACTAGGACCTGCTCCAGGGGCCCTTAATAGCACAGGCAGAGATGGGGGGGAGCTATATAGGGAGGAAGAAGAATGAGCAATTAGTGTTGGTGAGCCTGGCGGTATGGTACTGTTGTACCATACTGGTACAACAAGTATGCACTTGTAATTTTAATGCTGACAAATCGGTGAGCAAGTGCAATACTGTCTTTTTTAAAAAAGGGAATTGCAGGTGGAGAGAGGCAAGGAACAGGCTAGCCATGGCAGAGGGGAACTAGAAGGCAGATCACACTAACTGCACAAGCTGTGAGCTTGCCTCAAGCCATCATCTCCCTGTTCAGAGGGCACATGCCTCTTCTCACTTTGGAGTGGGTTATCCCTACTGCTCATTCTTGTTCAGTAAAGCTCAGATAACCAGGAAGAAAGGGGAACTTTCTTAACTGCCTTTTTACCTCCCTAAAGCCACAAACTGCAAGTCATCTGTAATGGCCAACTTTTCAAGAATGTCCTTTAGAATCAACAGTGGAGTACCCAGCTCTTACTGTGCACACTCAGTGTGTAAAGTCACTTAGATTAATATTACTTAGAGTTAATATAAATACAAAAACATTTAAGTTTAAATCTGTTACAGTTGCCTTAGATTTCTGCTTAGACCAACTATGTTTTGTTCCTCTTTCTCTCCTTACTTGCCTTCTGGTTAATTTAAAATAGCTTCATTTTTTTTTTTTTTGAGACTAGGTCTCTCTCAAGTGATTGCCAGCCTCAGCCTCCCAGGTAGCTGGGATTACAGGCTCCTGCCTCTGTGCCCGGCTGCTTTTTTCAAGACCAGGCCTTGCTAAGTTGCCCAGGGTAGTCTCAAACCCATGAACTCAAGCGATCCCAGGCCTCTTGCTTCCCAGCATTTGGACTACAGGTGCGAGCCACCATGCTTACGTCTTCATTGTTTTCTTGCTCTATTGGCTGATATTTACATATTCATTCAGAACACCTAGATTTACAACATTTTAGATTTATGCACTTTAACTTATTAAAGAATAACTGAAATTAATATTAATATTTATTTCTTCCTACAGGAGACCAGAATCACAGAAGACCTTGGCTCCATTATCTCCCCAGTGGTTCTATGACCGATTTCCTCATAATGTCCTTGTTTCACCACCAAGAAGACCCTGCCCACCCATTTGGTTCCCTGTGCATTTTTGGAAGCAAAGAACCATTTTCTTTGTGGCCATATTTTTCTACAAGCACAACCCATTTTTTCCTCCCATACCCCAACATGTCACATTCTAGGGAATGTGCCTCAGTGTTGATGTGGTTTACAATTTGCTTTCTTAGACAGTGGGGAAGCAAGCCCAGGCAGGCCACACTATCCTTGCTGGAAGCTCCAACAGAATTATTCAAGGGTTTTCATTCCTCCCATTTACATTGAGATTTCAGCAACTATCTGTGCTTTAAGAGGCAAATATATTCGAGTATTCATTTAAAAAGAGAGGAGTTATATTGAAGTTGCCAATTTTTAGGTTGCAGTGGCTTGAAAATGCAAACATTTCTCCCCTTCTGTGGATTGTCTTTTCACTTTCTTGATAGTATCCTTGGTTGTGCCAAACATTAAGATTTTGACACAGTCTGACGTATGTGTTTTCTTTTTGTTTCTTGCTCTTTTATTATGTAACCTAAGAATTCAATGCCAAATTCAAGTCACTAAGATTTATACCCATATTTTCATCTAAGAGTTTTATTTTCTCATTATTTTATTTCTTATTATTTTCTTATTATTGACTGTTACTTTAGGTCTTAGAACCATTTTGAATTATGTGATATGAGCTAAGGTTTCACTTTTTCTGGAACCCTTTGTTAAAAAGACAATTCTCCACTGAATGGTGGTGTTAATCTTGTCAAACATCATTTGGCCAGAGATTTTTGTTTTATTATTGAATCTTTTCATTCACTAAACTGGTACATGTGTTTGTTATATATTATATTTTAAAATTTATTCTTAAATCTTATTTTTTAAAAATTGATTGCACACACACATATTTTATACCATTGTCTACCCTGAGGTCTCTTGTGCCCATCCGTCCCCTGATTTTAACTCCTTCCCCCTCTCTTTCTCTATGCTTTTGTTCTGCTAACAGTTTTAAAATTTCCTTGTCCTTTTGTTTGTTTTCCTTATATCCTGCATATAGGTTGAGATCATCGAGTATTTCTCTTTATCTTTTTATCTATTTCTGCTATCATAATTCCTTCTAGGTCTATCCATGTTATCACAAAGGCATCAATTTAGTTTTTTTGATTGTAGAATAATATTCCATTGTGTATATATACCACAACTTTCTGATCCATTCATCTGTTTTGGGGCATTTGGGTTGTTTCCATATTCTCACTATAATAAATAGTGTTTTAATAAAAGTGGGTACAGGTAACCTTTTGAGTTAGTGTTTTCATGTCCTTTGAGTAGATTCCCAAGAGGGGAATTGCTGGGTCAAATGGTAGTTCCATTTTCAGTAATTTGAGGGTCTTTCACACCACTTTCCATAGTGGCTGGACCAGTTTGCATTCCCACAAGCAGTGTAAGAGTGTTCCTTATTTTTCTACATCCACGCCAGCACTTATTGTTGCCCATTTGATATGGACCATTTTTACTGGTGTGAGGTGGTATCTCATTGTGTGTTTGATTTATTTCCCTGATAATAGTGATGTTGAGCATCATAGGTTTGTTTTTGAATGAACTCTATTCCATTCATCTGTACTACTGTTTTGTGTCAGTGTCACATGGCTTTGATTAATCTGGCTTTGTAAGTCTTGAAATCCTTCTTTGTTCTGTCCTTTTCATTTATTATTTATTTATTTTGAGACTAGGTCTCGCTATTTTTCCTGTGGAACCGCAGGCTCACAGACTTAAGCAATCCCTAGCCTCAGCTTCCCAGGTAGCTAGGATTACAGGGGCATACCACTATGCCCAGCTATTTTTTGGGAACTAGATCTTGCTGTGTTGCCCTGGGCAGGACTCGAACTGCAATCCCTAGACCCTGCCAACTTCATAAGCTGTCACTTACAGGCACATGCCACTATGCCCAGCTCTTTCCTTTTTAATTATAATTTTGTGTAAAGAAATTGTGGGCTATATACTCAATGGGATATTATACATCTATTTAAAAAGATGAAAGTGTCTTTTGGGACAAAATAGATTGAGGTTTTTATGATAAATAAAATTAGTCAGAAAATGAAAGATGGGTGTTGGACAGCTTCACTTCTCTGTGGAATATAACTAATCTTCATTCTGTTTAAGTATTACTTAAACTTATTTTTTAAAGCATCACTTTGGCTATTCTGACTATTGCAATTCCACATGCATTTTGAGATCAGCTTGCCAGTTTCTATGAAGCACTTAACAAGGATTGTGTTCAATCTGTTTGGGGGCTATTACCATGTTAACAATGATAAATCTTCTGATTCATGAAAATTAGAAAAATTCCCATTTTATTTAGATGTTCTTAAATTCTCTAATAATGTCTTAAAGTTTTCAAAGTTGAGTATTCTGCTTCTTTTTTAAATTTATTCCTAAACATTTTACTTTTTTATGTTTTTTGTAAATGTAATTTTTCCTAGTTCCATTTTCAGATTGTTCCTCTTAAGTATAGAAATACAACTGGATTTGTATCAGTGTATCCATCCTTTGCATGCTCAGCTTGTTCAATAGTCCTAACAGCTATTTAGTGAAGTTCTTAGAATTTTTCTAAATACAGTGTTATTTATGAATAGAAATGCTTTTACTTTTTGCTTCTAATTTAGGTGCCTATTATGTCTTTTTTAAAAAATAGTTGTCCTGGCCAGAACCCTTATTACCTGGTCAGCACCTTTATTGCAATGTGGAACAGAAAGATGGGTGTTTGTGTTCCTCTTGCTCGAAAGGGGGAGCATCCAGACTTTCACCAGAAATATGTGATGATGTGTGGGTTTGACAGGCTTGCAATTCACTGGGTTGAGGAAACTTCCTTACAGCCTTAGTTTGTTAAACAGTTTTATAACTTCTATAATCATATATTTTATAATATAAAATGATAAAAGTTAATATATTTTATAATGATATAAAATAATGATATGTATTCCCACATGGAAAATATATTTGTCCGCATTTTTTCTTTTTGATATCTTTGTCTGCTTTTGATATCTGGGTAACTTTTTGACCACTCATTTATCGTGTTTATAAGTGTTAAAGGTAGTTTCAAGTTCTTTATTTCTTCTTGACTCACTTCGGTAGCTTTTGTGTCTTTCTAGGAATTTGTCCACTTCATTGAAGTTATTTAATCTTTTGGCACATAATTATTCATAGTAGTCCTCTGTATTTTTTTCTATTTCTGTATGGTCACTAGTAATGCTTGTATTTCATTTTTGACTCATTTTGACTCCCTTCACATCTCTAACTTGAATAGTATTAGGAAAGACATAAAACCGTAATCCCCAAATTTCTGGGAGCACATGACCTGGGTCCTGCCATCCATGTAACAAAACCTCATCTCTGGGTCTCAACTTATATATATTAAGTGAGGACTTGGGATTTTGTGGTAGATATTTAATGTTTTCAGTTTGTGGAAGATTTGTGTCATTGTTTTGATTGGCCCCCTGCCTAGCACCTCCCTCCCTGCAAGACTGAGAGAGTGAAATGTTTGGCATAGAACACAGGAATGGCAAATCTAAAGAACTCTCTGAGACCACTTGTGGAGATTGGGAAGAAGCTGTTCCCCTTCATCCTGATTGCTAAGTTGGAAGAAGATTGCTAGCAGCACTTTATTCGAGTATCTTCCTCATCACATGGGGACAGTTTATAGGTCAATACAAGAGATAAATCAGGCAGAGGTGACAGAATTTCAGAGTAAGAGTCTGAGGACTGAACCCTAATTATGAACCATTAGTCCTTGATGCTTACAACTGGGCTTCAGGTGCTGTGAGGAAGTGAAAACCTTCCTGAGTTGCAGGATCACTCACCTATTTTTGGCTTAAACTAGTATATTGGATTTAGAATTTTTTACCATATTATTTTCTTATTGCAGTAATATTGGTTTACAACCCTGTATGCAATTTAGATCTATAGGTCCACAACTTTCCAGATAAATAACACCACACTAAAGCACCAGTTATTTGCCATCACAGTCCACTGGGCTCCCTCTACCTACTTTCTTCCCCACCTTCCTTCTCCCCTTTTGGGAGCTTTAATTCTATAGCCATACTTCTAGCACTTGTTTCGGTTCTTTTATTTTTTCTAAAAGTATTCTTCCCTGATACAGAAGTGTTAGGACACGTCCAACGCAGCCTCACTTCTTTCCCCTAATAACTGTACCCCTATTTTTCACTGAGTCTCAGTTTCCTCATCTGCACAATGAGGACAAGCATCCTTATACCCAAGTTGGCATGCAGAAAGACACAATAATCTGAAGGTACTTATCAGTGCCTGATAAGTGCTGGTGTTAAAGATTCACCAGTTTAACCATTTCTCAGAGCTAGTATTGTTCAGAGTTTAGAGGGTTTCACAGGTAACCCAACGCTATGAAAAACAAAGGCTTTTGAAGTGAAAAAAAATTGATTCACACTGTATTTAGACACTGGATGTGGGGTCTTTATCACCTGGCATCTCTTAGGAAATAGCTGATTTTAAGCGAATAGACGCCAAAATGATTTTGCTCTCATAACAAGTTGTCCAGAGGCAGAGTGGGGACCACAGACAAATGGCTGTGCAGTGTTGTGGCCCCACACTCTCATTTCTGCATCATCTGGTGTATTTTTTTCAACTGATTTCTCTCTTCCGATACAAAATCTGTCTGGAGCAATGGGCAACATAACTTTCTTTTCATGCTATAGAAGAAAATTCATCAGTTTCCCAGATTTGTCTGCTAGCCTATTTCTTTCATAGTTGTGCATTACCTTTACTGAATTCCATGTTTGAGCCAACCACTAGTAAGAAACACAATTACCCTAATTAGCTTAGTCCAGCCATTGTGAATGGGTTGAATGGTGAATGTCAGCTTAAGAAACCATTGTTCCGTTAACATTTCTGGGCCTCAGTTTCCCTTCCTATGAATACTTAGGTCACAAGTTTGCAAAGGAAATGAAGATCAAATGTACATAGTACTTGCAGGGATATTTACACTGCAAATGAATGGAGGGTATAACAACCAAGAAGCTGTCAAACATCAAGGGGTATAGGAACCATACTTACCAAGAACATTCTCACCAAACACTGACACATGGATGGCTTGCTCTGACAGGTGCTGTGTGTCAGGTTTCTTGAATTTCACACAGTCATAAGTGCCAGCATCTTCAAGAGACTTTACTGATACGATGGAAAAGTCTGTGATGCCTTCTCTGTTGTTATCTTTAATTTTTTTTAAACTCTGGGAATTACACCCTTTTTTAAAACTGTAGATTAATTCCTGGTGTGGTCCAGCTCTTTTGAACCATGAAACACGTCCTTCTGGGAATGAATCTGGTACTTTGCAACGCAAGGTGGCTACGTCCCCAGAAGCAGAGACAGTCTGTGATATCTCATGTTGCTCCACTTGCAGTGCATCATCTGTAGTTCCTGGGAAGAAACTAAAAATCATCTTCAATTTCCTTGACTTTGGTCTATGCAGGGTTGAAGAACCTGGATCCACATCATGACTGGATCTCATTAATTCCTTTAATGGCAGGCGTAAACATCCGCACTCCGAGTTTGCAGACTCACAGTGGAGCCAGTCTCTGCTGACTGACAGAGGTTAGTTGAGAGGACTAGACACATCACCTCCCAGTTTCGTTCCTAGTTTCCAACCAAGGGACTAGGAGGACAAGGAGGGAGAGAACTGGGATTATGAATGGGTAGTTTTCATAGGGAGAAGCTAGTCTTTCTCTCTGTCTAAATATCACCCTCACCTCTAGTGAGCTTCAGACTGGTCTTCATTTTCTTCTGAAAAATGAGAGCTTGGGGAGAGATTGGTGGTGAGAGGTGTGGAGAAAGGGACAACCCACCTGAAGAATCAGGTGGGTACAAGGGATTCTGACACCAGTACATGGCTTCCCCACTTACCTCATCAAGCAGGAAGAGAGAGCATATCGTCTCTGCTAAAATGATAGTTAAACCTCACGAGACATCATGAATCAATCAATCAATTAATTAATTATAGACTAGGTCTTGCTATATTGCCCCAGGTAGTCTCGAACTCGCGTACACAAGTGATTCCTAGCCTCCACCTCCCAAATAGCTGGGGTTACAGGTGAGGGCCATCAGACTCAGCAGATATCATGAATTTTGGAAGGCTCACATCAACCCTTAACAACCACTCCCATTAGCATTATATTCCATACAAGACCTGTGTCAGGTCTTGTCAATCATCTCCCCTTTCAGGTTGGTAAAGCATCAAAGGCAGAGAGACCCTAAATGTAGGTTAGAAAGAAAGAGAGAACTTTCCATTGGTACAAGATAAGAGTGGGTTGATGCTTGTACTTGTGTTTTTCAACTTAAAATCCACATGAATTTTCCATGGCCAGTTGGACACCATGGAATATATCTGGACTTGAAGAAAACATTACTAAGGCAGACCAGTCTTCCTGGCAGAGCAGAGGGACACCCCAATCTCATTGCATTTATGAACTTTATTCAGAGAGTGATGAGGAGAAGGAAACACTGACTTTATTCTAAGATTATTTAGCTTGTTGGCAGAATTCAGTTTCTCTGTGGTGGTATGACTCAGCTCTTTTAGTTTCTACATGCTGCCCACAGTCCCTCGCCATGTGGACTCTATATAGGCACTCCACGGTGGCTCCTTGCTATTTCAAGGCAAGTGAAGAGTGGGAACAGCTTGAGTGCGATAGATCTTACATAATCTTGAGAGTGATACCCTATCCCCTTCCCCACATTCTGTTGGTTATAGACACATCATGGATCCTGCCCATTCCCAAGTGGGGATTACATATAGGGGTGACAACACATAGCAAAGGATTGTTGGGGGCATCACTTCTTGGGTCTGTGTACTACACTCAGCGAGAATAGTTACAAAGGTGCATTTTCTTCCATTTCTTTGAATTCCTTTGTCAACTTTGTCAACAACTTTGAGCCTGTATCGATAGGAAGAAAAGATCTTCCATGTCTTTGTGGTTGGTTCTGAAGGTTGTGTTCTCTCTGTGTAGTGAAGTGTTCCCTCGAGAACCGAGAGTGGCATTTTTTTTGTATTTTTCCATCTCCCAATTGTTAGCTTAAAGTTACAGCTTGTTCAGTTATCCTAAGGGTGCAGAGCTTCCCCTTTTCCAGTAGATGGCGCTGCATGTCAGGGAGAACTACACTTAACATTCTTACAGGGGCGGGAGCCGTGCCTGGTGGATCCGTGCTTGTGAAAGGGGTGTGTGGGAAGGGGTTAGGGGGGGTAGCTGTCTTCATAAAGATTTTGCACTTAATTAGATCTGTTACTTAAATATTTTATTTTTTGGATATTAATGTAAATGGCCACAGGTTTGTTTTTAGTTGTAGAAACATAATTAATTTTACATGTTGATCTTGTCTCTTGTCACCTTGCTGAACTCACTTAGCTCCAGAAGGCTTTTTTCTTTTTTTTAGAAAATCCTTTGGGATGTAGATAATCATGTTATTGGTGAACAGTTTTATTTCTTCCACTCAAATTTATGTACTTTTCCTCCCTCCTTTTTTCTTCTTTCATCCTCTCTCTCCTACAACTTCTAGTGCTATATTGAATAAGAGTTGTGAAAACAGGATTCTTAGGTCAGGAAGAGAATAGTCTGTCACCATTAATACAATGAGAGTTGTAGGGCTTTGGTCAATAGTCTTTATCAAGTTAAACATGGTCCCTGTTATTTCTGGTTTGCTGAGAGTTTTCATCTTTTATGTGTGTTGGATTTTGTCTGATGCTTTTTCAGCATCAGTTGATATGATCATGAAATTCTTCTTCTTCAGTCTCTTGATGTGATGGATTATAGTGATTTTTAGATGTTGAAATGGTTTTGTATACCTAGAATAGAACGGACATAGTCGTGAAATGTAACTTTACATATCATTACATTCTATTTACTAATATTTTGTTAAAGATGTTTGCTTTGAAGTTCATGACAGATATTTTAATGTCATCTTATTAAAGGTATTTTTATTGGTCTAACATTATGTTATAATATTATATAAACTGTGCATTATAAACCAACTTGTGTAGGTGACACACTAAACACCAATTTATCCTTTACCATATAGATACTGCCTTTTAGCCAGTTTATCTATCCCTGTTCCCTCCTTCCCTTCTGGTAATCACTAATTTGGTCTCAGTCTACAAACTTTTTTATTTAGTCCATTCACTCATTTGGGTGCTCTATGTTCTACATATGTATGAAATCATATGTTTGTCTTTGTCTTGATTTATTTCACTAAGTATCATATCTTCCAAATCCATTTGTATTATTGAAAATGGTAGGATTACATTTTTTAAAAAAATAGTTGAGTGGTCTATTGAGTAGTAGTCTATCGTTTATCTGTTTAGTCTTTATCTGGTTTTGCTGTCAAAGTAATAATGGTCTCATAAAAAAAAGAGTAGGGAAATATTCCTTCTATGTTAAAGAGGGATTATATAAAATTGGTGTGAATTCTTTCAATGCTTGCTGAAATTTTCCTTTGGTCCTGGGTGTCTTAGAGTCTACTCTTCCCTCAGCATCCAAACCTTTCTCCTCCTTCATACTCAGTGATGGCCTTGCTTCCTTCTCCTGGTCTGACCCCTCTAGCCATCTGCTCTGGCAGCTGGGACTCAAAGCTTTTACCAACATGAACCCAAGGTCTGGAGGAGACACTGTATGCTGGTTTAGCTTTTGCAGCAAGTAGAGGCAGGATTCAGTCTTGTTTGGAGAGGATGAGGGACTTGGCTTCAGTCACTGCTCTGAGGAGACACCTACTAATCATTTCTGGCCAGTAAGCGCTTGAACCTGTGTCAAGTGTTAACTCTGATTTTTATTTATTTACTTTTTTTTGTGGATGGAGGATTATGTATTCTTTCCTTGTTTAATAATTTCATGTTTCCTGAGAAATTTTTTTCTTCATTCATCATGCAATGTTCATGTGGTGAAAATGTAAAGACAGGCCTTTTGTTCCCAGGGCCTGGGGCTTGAGAGTACAACACGTCACTCAACCCTGAGCATGGGAGAGAATCCTTTGCCTGAGCAGAAGAGTATGGAACAACAGGGCCACTGGAAGGACTTGGGGACCATCCTAACCTGGTTCTCTAAAGAGTCCTGTGAAGGGAGCTTCTAGGGAAATAGAAAGCAGTCAAGAGGCAGAAGGGAGTCTATACCATACATAACTGACTCCACACTCACCTGTGAGTCTCAGGAGCAAGGATAGCAACAGGGATGAGTGGGGCTGATGGGGTGGAGAGACAGGAACAGGCTTTGTAGATTCCCAAGGAGCCTGCTCCGTCTGACTGTGGTCCTGGAGAGGCCTGGGCGTCTGTGCTCTGAAAAAAGAGGATAGTTCCTTCCTCTGTGGTGTCAGAGGAAGGGGATTGTGATGAGAGGAAAGGCCTGGGACCATGAGACTTTTTCTCTACCATTAAAAATTGGGCAAGTGAATTTCTTTAAGCTATGAAGTTGCTGCTGAAAAAGTTCAGGTCTCCAGGGCTGAGAGTGGTACAACCATAGGCTTGTGTCCTTCCCAAGTTTTTGTCCAGCATCACATCCAAGTCCAAAGTCCTTGCTTGTCTAGAGACATGGTCTGGGCCAGGGGCTTCTGGAGCCTTGAAATCTCATTTGTGCACTTCAGTTATTAAAACCAAGCTCAAGATCTGTGCTCAAACATCCTATTTCCCACCCACACTGTGCCGTATGTGGCAATGATGTCCTTGTTGGTCAAACCAAGAAGGTACTAAACCCTCGCTTATTCACTCACATCTATTGCCTGTCAGGCCCCGTTAGTTTTACCTCCTAAATCCCACTTGACTCTCTTGCTCTTCACCATCATCTCTCGCATGAATGAGAATAATTACCTCCTAATAAGGCTTCCCTCAATTCCTTTCGCCTCCTTTAATTTCTTCCCTTTCAACCAGAGTGATCTTTCACAACACAGACCTGATTGTGCCTTCCTCGTGTATAAGGCATTGTATGTTTTCACTGCTTTTGGTACACAGCTTTTGGTATATTTTCATTGCTTTTGGTATAATCTGGGTAGGTTCATCACCAGTGCTAGCAGCTAGAGAATGTCAGAGCCCTTGGAATTATCATCACAGAATTTTCAGAACATAGAACGGGGGGGGGGGGGGGAATAGGCAGCAAAAAACAGGCACTTGAATTTCTCTTGTTCTAATTCTCCTTTGTGAGCTCCTCTCATTCCCCTCACCCTCCATGCTTTCCTCCCTTACTTCCCTCTGTATTCACTTCTCCATGCTCTTCATGGTTTCCCCACTAGCATTCTCCCCTTCCCTTCCCCCAGGGTGACGCTGCCCTTTTAGTCTCACCTCCTAGCCCCAGGTGAACCCACTCACACATGCACATGCTCACTGGGCCAGGTATGTACAAGGATGGGGAGGGCACAGTACCACAGGTGCTGACTAGAGGCTAATGGTGGAAAGAAACCTGACCGGCTAATTTGCCTTACACGTACGCATACATGGTGTATGGTAGAAGCAATTCATCCTTTCATGACTGACTTGGTCTCTGGAGATGAAGGGGTCCCTATCTTTTCCGGTACCCAGCATATCCTCTTTGTCACAGGTTGGGGACCTTGGGATGCAGACGCTGATGAAGGGTAACAAGTAGTTCATTTTTCAGAGGGTACTTCCAGGATTATCTCTGTGTCTCCAGGAAGGAAGGAGAATCTACCTGAACCCTAGGAAGAGTCCTGGAAATGTCACCTTTCCTTTCTATAAAGACCTACAGTCAGGATGCCTTATAAACAACATAGCTTTATTGTTCAAAATTCTGGAGTTCAAGATCAGCATGGTTGGGTGAGGGGCCTCTGCTGGGTTACACATTTCCATTGTACCCTCATATAGTTGAAGTGGTTAGGGCATGCTGAGGTCTTTTATAAGAGCATTAATTCCATTCTTGAAGGCTTAACCATCATGATTTACTCACTTTCTAAAGGTCCCGCTTTCTATAAGCATCATGTTGGCCAGTGGAATTCTGACATGTGAGTTTCAGGGGGACACAAACAGTCACACTAGAGTATAGCCCAAAACAGTTCATTTTTTGTTGTTGTTGCCCAAATAGTTCCTGCTTTGGCCATTGGAAATTCTTGGAGTTTGTGCTTGTGACCTTTTAACTTACTCAAAACCAAGTCTGAGTATGTATGTGTGTGTGCGTATTTTAGTACTTATTTTCTTGATGATGTTGAATCTTTGCTGTGATTTTTTTTAAGCACACAGAAAGAAAATAGTCTATAACAAAAGGACTTTAGAATTACAAGAGCCAGGTAATGAATGAGGAAAAGTTTTATTTGGAAATCGATCATCTTGACAAGCAAATGACCTCAAAGAAGCATTAATTTTTTCGCTAGACCAACTATAGGTAAATACTATACATGGCCATCTCTCTTCTGACAACCAAGGGCACGGATAGTCTCTTCTCTGGTAGAAATGACATTCCCCAATGTGCATGAATTTTAGTTACCCCAGTTGGGGTAGCTTAGTTCAATAACATCAGCCCCCCAACACACAGTTAAAATTTCAGTGACTCCAGTGAATTTCCCAAGAGCAATTGCATAAATTCCAAGCTTTGCTGCCAGCTTTTCTTTAGCCCACAAATCACTTAAATAACTAACAGATGGTCATCCCGCTTAAGCACTAAACACATCACTTCTTTCAAAGTCTGTGGTGATTGATCGCTGTGACTCGTATGAGTAACAGCAAAGCATGTGTTCGTGCACTGTCTGTCTCTCCCAACAATGAGCTTCACGGAATTTTACAAAAGGAATGATTGAGAAAATGAATTGGCAGCAAAGGTGAAATGCAATGGGAAAAAAAAGTGATCCTGCTCGATATGGAATCCAGCACGAAAGTGGAGTTTAGAAGCAGGAACCCACGGGAATATTGACACCAATATATTGGTAGAAAGATTCTAGAATGTGAAATCCAAAGAACTCAGTGAAGGCAAATTCACCACACACATGAGCAAAGTGGTAGAAAGGAAAAGGGTAAAAATGTCCCAGAGGAAGTGACACCAGCAAGTACTTCAAATTTTAGGAACTTCTGTAAGATTTCTCAACACTGCCAACTGCAAAGTGTGATCTGCTGGAAAGTGAGTACGATGACTCACCAGGGCACAGAAAGGATGCTTGCTCCATGTTCTATATTATACAGGAAAGAGAAAAGCACCGTTCAAATATTCTTAATAAGTTTTTTGAAAGAAATAAAATATTTTCATTCTTAAAGTCTCTATTTCACCTTACAGCATATCAAATAAATATTAATCTTATGATTTTTTTCTATTTCCCTGTACATTTTTAACTGACAGGAGAGGGTGTTTAATGTTTTGACAAAATTTTAAAGGTCACAGTATAATCATTTTCCCATTGATTATTTAGATCACTTTCTTTGACTTCAGTTGCTTCATCATTGTAGGATCTGTGCTATTGTGCAAAGTGAGGAATGCCTCTATTTAGTGTGTCAGATGATAGTAAGTGCTAAGGAAACAAATGAATCAAGTGAAGAGGAATTGAAATGCCAGTAGAGATGGGAATCAAATTTCTATATGGGGGTTTATAGAAGATGCCTTTCATCAAGGGTCATTTGAACAAAGATTTGAAAGAAGGGAGAGAGTGAGCAGATTTATCAGGGGAAGAAGAAGAGTGCTGTGATTTGACTTCATTTCTAAAGCTTCACTGTGGTTGAAATAGGAAAGCCAGTTAGAGGGAGAGATGCTGGTCCCGTGACTAGTGAGGAGGAGGGAGTGAGATCTGTGTGGACAGCCATGGCAGGGGTGTGCTGGACAAGGCTCACAAGAGCCAATAGTGACATCAGGGGGATGTCATTTCGCAAACTGAAATCTTTGGTAGCTTGAGGTTGTCCACACTGAGAGTACTATGCACAGAAACTGCAAATCAGGTCTTTTCTTTCCTCTTTTGAGACTCAATGTGGAAAATTTACCATCTAGCCACTGGCCATCAACATTTTGAAGGTGGAATTGCAAGTGGGCTATAAGAGAAAGAGTCAAGAAGGTTCTAGGCTTTTGGGTTGAGAGCATTTATACCATGAACAAGTTGGGAAAGATTGCCCCCGGGGACAGGAGACCAGATTCTCTGAGTCTGAGAGAGGAATGTTTAAAGAGGAAGAATAATTTTTCTTCTGACAACCAAATGGGGGTTTATTAGTATTTTAAAGAAGCTCAACAAGACTGGGGAGTCAGAAGGAGGTGGGTATCCAGAACACAGGAAACTCACGAGAGCAGGACATGTGTGCATGGAGGAGAAGGTAGGCCTCGCCTGATGTGTGTGGATGTGGCTTGTTTCTTACATTCTGGGGAGATGCTGTGATTCAGTGCCCAGAACTAATTCCACTGGCCCCACTCAGGACCTTGATGCCCCAACTGTGGAGCACCAGGACTGTCAGGAATAGTCCCATGTTTTCCTTAGGGTTCTGGTGCTGTTCTCCTGAGACAGGGCTCTGTCACCTCAGATGTCTGTTCCAGGTCCTCATCTCCTTCCCCATCCTTCAGCTCATCCACAGAGTCAGAGAAACACCCTCAGAGCAGCAAGCCTGGGCCTGGTTAACATGACTCTAAACTGTGGGTTCCTTTTCCCCTGGGGGTCTCCCATTCAAATAATCTATAAGGTTTCCAAGGGACCCATTCAGCTACCCCTCATTTTTTTTTTTTTTGAGTCTAGGTCTGGCTAATTTTGCCCATGGAACTGCAGGCTCTCGTTGCCCAGGGTACCACAGACTCAAGCAACCCCCAGCCTCAGCTTCCCAGGTAGCTGGGATTACAGGCACGTGCCAGCTATTTTTTTGGAACTAGGTCTCGCTATGGACCCCAGGCGGGATTTGAACCATGATCCCTAGCCCTGGCTGCTTCATAGGCTGAAGCTTACAGGTATGAGCCACCATGCCCGGCAGCTACCCTTCATTTAACTCCTCTTCCTTCTTCTTGCACACAACCCCTTGGACTCTACGGCCAACCTTCAGATACCCTTGATCCATCCATTTCTGTAGGATTCCCCTTCTTATCCCCCCTCCCAGAGTCAGGAGCCTCTCAAAGGGATCTTTCATATTCCTGAAGATGTCAGGGAAGGAGACCTGTCACCTCTTAATCTCATGGGCCCTGACCCCACAAACTCATGATGCAGTTTGTTCCGTCAGTTGGGCATTTGAGTGTGAGGTGTTGAGTACCCACGACACACAATGAACATGGAGTTTAATAAGAAGGAAAACAAGGCTTCAAATTGGATTTTTTCCAGTTCCACGATCATGGTTTCTTGGTGTCTATTTCTGCTATAACAAATTAAAAAAAAAAACTTCAATGACTTAGAACGGTTGAAATTTCTAGCAACAGATGAATGCATAAGCATAATGTGCATATACACAGTGGAATAGTATCAGCTCTGAAAAGTAATGACTTCTGATATGTCCAATAACATGCATGAACTTTAAAAACACCTTTCTAAATGAAATGAGCCAGAGAGAAAAGCACTAATACACAATACTGATGATAAGAAGTACTTAGGTAGGCAAATTCATCGAGACAGACAGTGACTAGCGTTACCTTGGGTGGCTGGGAAGAAGGAAAGGGACTTTGCAGCTTAATAGGTGCAGTTTCCTCCTAGGATACTGAAAAGACTCTGAAACACATCTTGGGACAGTTGGCAACACTGTGAAGGTACGGATGCCACTGAATTGTAACCTCAAAAGTGGTGAAACGCTACGTTTGATACACGTGTGTGGCCACAATATAAAATACGTAGCCAGGCAGGTGGTCACCTGGTCCATGTCTTTTGGAGCGAATGGCTCAAGGCCAAGCGTGGAGATTCCTGTGTTTGGAGGTGGAGGTGGCACCAGCAGCAGGAGAGCCCGGGAAGAGCCAACCTCAAACCCTGTTAGGGAAGGATCTTGGTGGGGCCCTTGGTGGGGGCCTGTGGGAGCGCTGAGCTGGGAGCTGCAGGACAGGCGCTCCCCTAGTGTCCCGGGCTGGCAGGTGCAGGCCTCGAAGGTTGCCTCACTATAGCTGGACTAGCTGACCTCTGGGGAGATAGAGCAACATGAGGATGGTCCTTATTGGAAGTGTCCTAAGAGCAGCCGCGGGGTGGGGACGAAGAACATCACTCAGAGGAGCGTCTGTTATGGACCATGAATAAGTAAATCCTGCGTTCCTTGTTCCTTTCTATCTCTCACTTAATCCTCCGGGAGAGAATCTGCTGTTCATCTTTCCAGAGTGTGAGCTGGCAAGACACGCCCACTTGGGACCTGCTAGGCACGTGCTTTTTTTTTTTTTTTTTTTTTAAAGTTTATTGTGTGCGCGCGCGTGCGCGTGCGCGCACACACACACATTTTACATTATTGTCTACCCCGAGGTTTCCCCACCACCTTGTCACCCGTGAAATTGTTTGCTGTTACCGTCAATCCCTTCTCCCCATAGTCTCACCCTCCTCTTTCCCCCCACTTTGTCTTTTTTGACCAGTGCAACCCCGCATTCTTAGACAGTCATGGTAATCTGCCTAGGGTCACACATCTCTGAGACCCTGAGGTCTGTTTTTTTTTTTTTTTTTTTTTTTTTTTTTTTTTTAGGTCTAGCTATGTTGCCTAGGGTTGTCTCAAACCCGTGGACTCAAGTGATCCCTAGGCTCAGCCTCCCAGGTAGCTGAGATTATAGACGAGCGCCACCACGTCCAGCTTCTGAAGTCTGTTTTAATGGGTCATACCTATGGAACTAAGCTAGCAATTAGTGACTTAGTGAGTTTCCGCTATGTAGATGACTAGTTGAAATATGTACAGGAAGCAGGAGACACAGGGGAGCAGCCCAATCTCTCTTCCCTGCACCCCACCATCCTCACAGTGATTACAGGGACTGCAGCAGGCACAAGAGATGGAAGTGGGGGTACAGTATTTGAGGAGAGTAGCAGGTACACTCAGGCTACCTGAGTTCAGATTACAGCTCTGCCATTTAATCTGAGTGACCTTGAACCTCTTTGAGCTTCTATTTTTCCATCTGTGAGGCAGGGGTGACAAGATAGCTCCCTTGGCGTTAATGATCAGGAAGATGACAGTCAGAGGCATTTCCAACTGTGTCTGATGTGTGGTGAGTTTGAAGAAAATGAAAAGTCATCCTCAGGCTGCCTGAGATGGGGAGGCTTCATCTGACAGGGTGTGTGGATGCGGATGCTGATACAGAAGAGGATGTAGTTAGAGACATGGGGCCCATAGCCAGAGTCTCAGTGTCTTCTGTCTCCATCTTACCACCTCACACCCATCCAGCACAGAAGAGGGACTTTGAGGAAGTAAAGCACAAAACTCTACTCATTTACCAGCAGAGACGTTTTCTTTAGAGTGTGGGGAAGGGCAAGGAGTATACACTTAGGGAAGTGGAGGGCAGTGACTGAGACCTAGGAAGATGAGACATCTGTTCAACAGGGCTGAAAAATGATGCAGAGACAATTGTGTCTTCTCAGAAAACTCACGTGTGTGTACATTCTCTCATACACAAAAAGTCCTCAGGCACACAGCCTTCACAAAGATGGCGTAGCACACTGTACACAAGGTTGTTTTGAGCATTACTGAGATCATAACACCTATGAAAAGCTCAGAAAATAACTTGGCACATGGGAAGCACCTCACAGAGCTTTAACAACAGGTGTGAGTGCAGACGTCAGAGTGTGCGCTCTGGGTATCTCAGGTGGCATTTTGCATGGTGACTTCTTCAACAGAATTCCTCTGTGCTCCTGACTTTCCTGCCATTCACCTCCCCTGAAAACTGAGGAGTAAAAGAATAAGGTGGACAGTGAAGTGATGCTGAAGACCAGCAGGAACCTGGTGACCGTGAATGAGACTTTGCATAAATCGCCACATGCAGCACAGTTTTTTATGAGTCTCTACACAAGGAAGTGCAGGATTTGACCTTTCTGGATGTCGTTTCCAAACTTCGCAGCCATGACAGCAAAAGTGTTGCCCAACAGGCCTCTCTCACAGAGCAAAGACTTAGTGTGAAAAGCTGAGAATTGCTCCTTCCTGATATTTGGCATCATACTATCTCTGCTTTCCCATCTGTCCTCCATCCAGCAGTCTCTTTTGCTCTGATCTGTTATACCACTTGTGCATGTGTATAATGTCCTGATACCAATCAAAGAACCACATAAGTCCCTGCCCAGTAAGGTTTCTAAACCCATATTAGTGTGAACATGGATTTGTCGAAAACAAGTCTCTACCCATAGCTGTTCTATGATATTCCTGTTACTCGAGTTACATTAAGTAGCATGTGCTTGTTATATTCCTATGATGATATAAACTTGGTATTACATTAAAAAAAGGGAATGACGTGGAGCTAGTTATCCTGAGATCCACTAATTTGCCATTGGGGAAGTGACTCTATGCCTCAGTTTCCTGGTTTGGGGATCAGGGGCTTCGGAGTATATCTCACACAGGGATGATTTTCATAGGTATTATGATCTCACATAAGTAGAGGTTGTCAGAACTAATAGCACAAAATGACCTCGACCTCTGTTGTAGTTTGAAGCATCGCTGGCTTCTGGCCTCTGGTGACCAGCTGTAGGTGATAGGTCCCTGGAGGAGAATCAGATCTCTGATTTCAGTATTCTGGAAAATGCCCAATTCTTGACCTTCCCTGGCACCACTGGAATGTGCAACTGCACTTATCTAGAGCCTTCAAACGTCTCTGAAAGGAACAGCGGAGGTCCAGGACAGGCAGATGGGCTCCTTACTTGCAGCAAAGGTCACCTATGAGTGCCAGCAATAGCGTCAGCAGCAGACAAGGTGGAGAGGTCAAGTGGGTCCCAGATGTAAGAACATTCTGGGGATCTAAGGAACCTGCTCTTTCTGGTGTATGTGTGTATGTGTATGTGTGTGTATGTGTGTGCTGGGGGAACCCAGACTCTCTGCTGTGTGAGGAAACACCAGCTCCCATGATATAACAGGAATTGTCTATGATGGGGTAAAATGACTTCTGCTCAGTTCTAGTTATTTCTTTTTATTTTGTTAAGGTGGTGACCCTGCACAGACCATGGAGTGCTGGGAAGGTTATCCTGGTGGAAAACAAAAATAAGATTCCTACCACTTCTACTGGTACTGCTATTGCTGCTGCTACTACTATTATCACTACTGCTACTGCTGCACACGCACACATCCCACAACAATCTATCTAGATTAAATATATTCATGGAAAGAACAAAAGTTGATTAATAATGAAAAACATTCTGTATAACGAAAGTCCTAAGTGATCTATCACGGGTGCTCTGCGGCCCATGTTGGAAGAACTGGAGGGAGTCTTCTAATCATGCCGAATAAACTATGATAAGACAGTTGGTTACCAAGTGGAATGGGCAAAACCTTGGGTACATTTTAGTCATCATCAATCTCCACAC
This sequence comes from Uropsilus gracilis, assembly GCA_004024945.1. NCBI lineage: Eukaryota > Metazoa > Chordata > Mammalia > Eulipotyphla > Talpidae > Uropsilus > Uropsilus gracilis. Next base: position 2,189 of record PVHY01012539.1, on the reverse strand, counting down.
TATGGCATATTCTCTAATAGAAAACTCTAGAGCCATGGAGAATTGATAAAAAATGGAGCTGTGTGTGTGAACGTGAAGAAATTCTCAAACTGTCAGGCAAAAATAAACAAATTTCCATAATGCTATAGATGGTATAATAACATTTTGATAGCATTTGATACCATACATTGCTTAATGATTTGCCTGTGTACTATAATCAATTCATTCTTGAGAACGAGAAACAAATTTCAGGTTGTTTTTTGAAGACAACCAGTTCTGGAGATCTCATTCATAATAATGTGGATATAATGGACGGTATTGAATGGTACCTAAAAGTTGCTCAGATAGTAAGAACAACCAGAGAAACCCTGTGAGGGACTGAGGTTCACTCAGTGGCCCTCTGAGAGCTCCATACCTAATTGCTAATGTGTCTGACAGAACACACACTGTGGTTCTCTCACTAGACCATATGACTGGTGATAAAATTGTGGTGGGAGAAATATAAAAGCTTTTCTTATACCAATTGTTGGAGGCTGCCAATTTCTCTTTAAAAGAGCCCCATAATTGTGCATTACCAAACTGACCCATGTCCATTTGAAACAGTGTGAGTCATAATTTTATTTTGCCAGTTTTAAATGTTAGTAAATACAAGCTAAAAACAAGCAACATCATCTACTCACTTTCACGTCATACAAAGCTTTCATGCTAAAGACCTAAACAACAAACAGTTCTTTAAAGAAATAGGTTTAGTTTTTTTGGCCCAGTTTTATTGAGATACAATTAATAGAAGATATTGGGTTTGTTCAAGGTAAACAACATAATGATTTGGAGTATATGCAGATTTATGCATATATTGCCAAAGATTATCAAAAATAAGTTTAGCTGGCATTCTTATTTGCCTCAGTCACAAATGTTTTCTTGTGAAGAGAATTTTTAAGATCTGCTCAGTAGAAATCCAGAGTGTTATTTATGGTTGCAATGCTCTACAATATTTCCAAGAACTTATCCTATAATAGAACAATTGTACCTTTTGACCACCATACTTATTTTTTCAGTCCCCACACTGCCCCCACATCTGACAACCACCATTCTGTCCTATGTATTTTTGAGGTTTTTTTTTTGAGAATCCATCATGGTGATCACCCAAGCATTATCTTTTCTGACAGAGTAATGCCTCCCAGTTCCACATGCTGTTGCAAATGCCAGGATTTTTCAGTTTTTATGACTGAATAATATTTCACTGTGTATGTGTATATAATTTTTTTTAATCTGCTCATTCATCACTGTCACTGTGGGTGTTTCCATGCTTGGCTTCTGTAAGTAATGATGCAATGAACAGGGTCCAGGTATCTCTTTAAGATATTCACTTCATGGCCTCTCCTTTCTTCTGTATGACTATAGACAGACATGGAATTGCTGAGTTAAATGCAATTCAAAATTTTTTGAGGTGCTTTCATACTGCCTTCATAGTGGCTGCTCCAATTTAAATTCCCATCAATATTCTCAAAACTTCCTTTTTCTTCTTGTCCTCACCTATATTCTTATCTCTTGCCTTTTTATGATCGCCATTTCACATGTGCGTGTTATCTCATTGTGGTTTTATTTTTTGGAGACCAGGTCTCGCTATTTTTGCCCATGGAACCTCAGGCTCTCGTTGTCCGGGGTACCACAGACTCAAACAATCCCCAGAACTCAGCTTCCCAGGTAGCTGGGATTACAGGCACGTGCCACCACGCCCAGCTAATTTTTTAGGACTGGGTCTCACTATGGGCCCCGGGTGGGACTCGAACTGTGATTCCTAAACCCGGCCACTTCATAGGCTGAAGCTTACAGGCACGAGCCACTGTGCCTGGCTCTTGTGGTTTTGATAGCTATTTACCTGTTGATTAGAGAACGTGAACAACTGTCCATGTGGCCATCTCTGTATGTTTTCTTTTGGAAAAAAATGCCAATCTGATTTTTTGTCCTAATTTTTAATTGGATAGTTTTGTTACTATGGAACTGTATGAGTTATTTATATATTTTTAATATTAGTTTCATCTCAGATAATGAGGTACATTTTTCCCATTCTGCAGAGTGCCTTTGGCGTACAGAAACTTTTCTATTAGATGTTGCTCCACTAGTTAATTTTTATAAAGTCCAAAAGTCCTTGGTCAAGGCCAATGTCAAGGAATTTCTCCCTGATGTTTTCTTTCTCTCTCTCTCTCTCT
>PVHY01012538.1:0-44167 GCA_004024945.1 Uropsilus gracilis | reverse complement strand
TCAGCCTATGAAGCGGCCGGGGCTTAGGGATCGCGGTTCGAGTCCCGCCTGGGGCCCGTAGCGAGACCTAGTTCCAAAAAAAATAGCTGGGCGTGGTGGTGCACGCCTGTCATCCCAGCTACCTGGGAAGCTGAGGCTGGGGATTGCTTGAGTCTGTGGTACCCCGGGCAACGAGAGCCTGCGGTTCCACAGGCAAAAAATAGCAAGACCTAGTCTCAAAAAAAAAAAAAAAAAAAAAGAATATGCCCATCTCCTTCAAGTGAGCAAGTGGCACACAAATAAGGATTACCAGCCAGCCAACCATTCTCTCATCTCACAACCAGAGACCCAGGTGTTATATTAGGCTGGCAACATGGATACAAGGACATATGTCCCCAATTTAAAACCATACCTTCTTACCTTCTAGTAAGAGAATCTTGAAACTGAAAGGGATCTTTATGATCCATTAGTTCACAATCTCACAATTACAGCTGAACCCAGAGGAGTCCCGTTTGTCCAGGGACACATCTACCAAGAGGTAGAGCCAAGAGGTGGAGGAGACCCAGCATCTCTGACTCCCCTACAGTGCTTTTCCACGCACTACACTCGAGGAAGAGGAGAGTGGGGGCCACTAAGAAAAAGTGGGAAGTAATGCCCTGGGCTGAGAGCAACGCAAGTTCCCTTTAGTCCTGAAATCCTGGACTGGCTTCAGAAAGAATTAAGCCAGCAGAACACCCTAGGGGCCTGGGCAGGATGGAAAGCTGGGGTTGGTGCGTCCTTTGTTTTGAAGAGTTTGCTTCCTTCTCTGGCTATATTTAATGATCCGCCTCCCTGTTGGTGGGACTGTGTTTTCATGGAAAGCCCATGGTGGCAGTTCATGTTTGGAACCTAAAGGAACAGAAAGAGAAGATGAAGGGAAAACCAAAAGGCCAAATAGAATGGAATATTTCATTTGCAAATAAATTCACCGGGATCCTTAAAAATTACTTGTAAAATAACTCATTGTATTCCTGAGTTCCAAAAGTTCAGTAAAGAAGCAAAGTTAAATACACCACTGATTGGGAGCCATCAAGGGCTGAAGGGATTGTGAGTTAAGGTCCTCGGTGACTGTTCCAGGCGGTGACTTTCAGGAACACCATTGAGGCAAGGCCACTCAGAGAGTGTTTCCATCATGGAGCTGAGCTACGAATGGGCTGGTGGAGCACTTTCCCCCCACTCCCTGCCCCCCCCCCCTTTGCTGTCTTCCTTTGCCTTCTTCCTAGGAAGGCTCTTGAACAAAATGAAATTGTGGCCTCCAACTGAGCAGAATTGAATCCAATGACAAATAATCTATTCTTGATCAGCCTGCAGGGAGGCCACCTGGGCTGACTGTAGATTCTCCCAGGGGTCTGCCTCCCGCTGCAGCCAGGCAGGAAGACCGCTTTTCTGGGGCAGCAGCAGGTACTTGTAGTGTTTTTGAGACTGTCCCTTCTGAAGCTCCTTCCTCTGTCCTCTCCTTGCTCCCACTGTGCCCTCTAGTGGACGATGCCCCCTTTGAAAGAAGGAGGGAACATCCAACCATGCACCTCTATTGTGCAGTTGGATGAGGCTGCCTGGAGCCCCTGTTCCCTCCCTGCCCCTGGTCCATTATCACAGCCTAGCAGAACCAGGTTTGGCATATGGTCCAGGACAAGACCACTGGGGAGCGCTGTGTTTCCAGTTAACCGTGGGTCACAGTTAACTAGATGGATCACTTAAGTTTGTTTAAATATTCTCTGCTTCCACATAACATACTGGACCAACGATTTCTCTTTTATGAGTCAATACATAATAGGAAGTTCGAAATTCTCAGATGAGGAGAATGAAACCAGAAAAGTAAGGTGATTTGCTCAAGATCACACGGTTCATGGAAGAGGCAGACTTCAAGCCAGGATGTAGTTGTCTAGTCCAGGATGAAAGGCCTTTTCTACCCCTGTTAGAATCAAACTGTCTCTCTGTTGTGAATGGAGGAGAAAAGATGCATTCAATCCTCCTTCTCCCCTCTCCCACCCCCCCCCCAAAAAAAACAACAGAGAAATTACTAGGTACACCTTTCTCTTTTTTATTCTTCAAGGGGATTACAAAGTGAAGTCCCAAGTTTCCTACCATGCATTATCTTCTTTCACAAGATGGCAGTTGTTAGAAATAATGGTTAAGGACACAGGTTGGAGTTGACCCAACCTGGGTTCAAGCTTTGCCTGAATGCTTGTGAATGCTTGCCTGATTTTTCTGAACTTATCTCTCAGGTATAAGCAAGAACTACTCCATAAAATTAGTGGAAAGATTAAATGAGAAAATGTACCAAAGATTCTTGAGATGCTGACTCAGTCAATGGAAGCACTCAGTGAATACCAGCTGTGATTAACCCTCCCTTTTCCCAACTAAGATGCTGTCTGCAGTCCAGTCAAGAACAGACTCCACAGCCAGCCCCAGGAGCAGCCAAGCCACCCAGCTACTGCTGGACCCTTGCTACTAATTTACTCTCCATTCTGTAGAACGACATTCTCCCACTTCAAGTGGTTGCCAGTGTGAGCGACTTCTTTCCCCATTGCAATTCTGGAACTCCCTTTTAGCTATGTCATTTTTGGTCTGTCAAAGGATGCAGCATTACACCCAGAGCCCAAGAAAGAAAAAATGGAGCCAGACATGGAGCAAGACAAGAAGGAACGACTAGATAGTGTCACCAGCAGCGAGAGCTTCGCAAGCTCTGGCTTTCAGGAAGATAAAAGTCTGAGTGATGTTGAGGAAGAGGAGGGTAGGTATTAATTCCTTCCTGTCTTACAGTCTGAGATATTTTTACAACATACTGTGCATCTCTGAAATTTTTTTCTTATTTATCACCCTAATAAACATCCGTGGGAGACTCCTAGGGTTGTGTCCTGAGGAGATAAGATTTGAATTAAGATTATTTACAGAGTTACTAATTTTGACAGGGAACTGTGCGATTGTCTCCCCTCAGGCCTTTTTGTCCGAATAGATCACTCCCCCTCCCCCCATGCTTGGGTGAAATGGGCTGGAGGCCTGGAAAAATCTCTGATATTCACGTTGAAACTCAAATGCTCTTGAAAATGAACTCTGATCTACTTGTTGGTTTGTTTTATGTTTTGCTAACATTGTTCCAATAAACTGGGATTTGGTGGAATAACAAGAGCCATTACAAACAGTTACGGTTTTAATGCTTTCCAGATTCTGATGATTTCTACAAGCAGCCCATCACTATGGAAGATCTTATTTCTTACAGTTTTCAAGTGGCCAGAGGCATGGAGTTTCTGTCTTCCCGAAAGGTCAGTCTTGCTCTTTATTGTCTTTCTTCTGTGCCAGGCCTGGACACAGGGAAGCTGACAGGGACAAACATACCTTTGCCATGAACCCACTTTCTCTAGTATTTGCTGACCCTGTGTCCTCCTGTGTATGGTAAATATCACTCAGATGACTTCATTAATCCTGATACGAGGTGTTCTGAAAACAGTGAGTCTTGGATGCCCAAGGGTAGATCTTAATTCTGGGCAAGAGCTTCACTGGGTTTCAGATGAGACGAATCTGGCACATCCTGCTTCATCCTCTGGCATCTCCCCAGCTGGCCAGAACTCAAGGTGCAGGGTGTCACGCTCATCCCCGTGCTGCCACCCAAATTGCTGTTGGAACATGATGCCCTCTCAGCAGCTCAGAGAGAAAGCTGGCAAAGTGTTGCTCACTGGCGGGGCATAAGCATTCACCTTGTCCACCAGGATGCTGTCCCGTCAACAGCCAACCACCCGCCCAGTGAGCTCAGGCTATTCCTGGACTTTGGGGTCTTGGGGACCTTTGTGTGTACAGAAGAGCTTGTGTTTACGGTAACTCCTTGTGCACAGGGTTGCTTCCTTCATGTCAAGGAAGCATGTGAAATGGATCCTCAACTTAAGAAGAATGACACCAAGAAGGGGCAGGGAATTTGTGGGTTAGATTAAGGAAATGCATTGATTATGAGACTGTTTTATTATAGTGCATTCATCGGGACCTGGCGGCACGAAATATTCTTTTATCTGAAAACAACGTGGTGAAGATATGTGATTTTGGCCTTGCCCGGGATATTTATAAGAACCCCGATTATGTGAGAAAAGGAGATGTAAGTCAGCTTGATGTTGGACTTATTTATACCCTATCACTTTTAAAGAGCAGACAGAAGCCCTTGGTAAATGTTTACACTTCCTTGGCCGTGGCCCCTGAAACCATCATGTGCTTTCTGCGAAGACAAGCAGCGTGAAATGGCTGGCTTCCAGAGAGGCCTCGCATGGGGCTGGGAAAGGCGACTGTCTCCTGGCCCTGTTCTGCCCTGACTCCTGGCTTGTGCATGTCCTAGGAGCCGCCTAAGACCAGCCCCCCGCCCCCCAGTGCAGCAGGGCCCCATGAGACCAGGTCACCTCCCTCGACTCCCATGGGAGTTCCCTGTACTGCTGGGAAGAACAGCCTGGCCTCTTCCCCTCAAATGACCCGGATGATTGTTTCAGCAGGTGTATATAGTTCAGGAAAGGGTGGGGGAGGGCCTCAGTATTCAGGCACTTAGGAGGAAACCTTCCATGCCTGCCTTCTGTGCCTCGCATCTCCCTGATGGCTCACACTGCTACTCTTCGCTTCTTGTTTTGGGACACAGTGATTTTCACTTTAGAGGGTCATCTCCTGTGTCTTCTCTTCTCTGGTTGATGGCCTGGGCTGTGCAGACTACTTGCTGGTGGTTCTCAAACTTCAGGGAGCAGGACTGACTAAACCATGTCTCACTGGGTCCCGCTCCCAGACAGTCTAATTCAGTAAGTCTTGGGTGGGGGCTGAGAAGTTGCCTTCTTTATGAGTTTCTAGGTCCTGCGCCACAGCTGACCCCAGGATGGTACTTTAAGAACTACTGCTCCATCAATTCTTATTATAAAAGTGGGGGGAAGAAACCTGCCTTGGGAACCCTGATTTGCAGAGATGACCTCTACCTGTATGCCTGTCCTTTTTCTCTCTGGGTGTGCCTTATTCCACACCTCACCCTGAACCCCCTTCTATTTCTGCTTTTCCATTACTCCATACTTCTTTTGAATTCCTATCCAGCTACAGTGACAGGACTCAAGTCCTGGCATTCCCACGACCTAGGAGAATAGGAAGATTTGTCCACACACTTGAACGCCAGGCAGGTCTTATCTGAAATACGGTCTATTGCCTCCCTATTCTCCATTGTCTAAGCCCACTCCCTCATCTGATGACTTTTTAAATCCCATCTCTTGCATGGAAATACTTTTCAAAATCTTTCTTCTTAAGAAAAATTCCTTGCAACCATCCGATTTCCAGGATGTCTTCTAATTCAGATTCCTTGTTTTCACGTCCCTGTGGGGTGCAAACATTTAGAGGAGGACTCCGTACAGGGTCATAGAGTAGGATATACTGGCCATACAGCAGGGGGGCACGAGCGCCCAGTCTTTGCAGGAGCTGATGCAGCAGGCAGCTCTGTCAGTGCAGCACCTCATGTTAGGAGAGTCTCTGCATGCTTGGAAACCAGCGTTGTTCTTGCCTGACTTACAGGCCAAGTGTTATCTAGAAGGTGACCCATAGGCACTCGGGTTGAATGTGCTTTTTATGTCCTCCTGCTCAAGACCCCTTTGCCCTTTTCCAGACTCGACTTCCCCTGAAATGGATGGCTCCTGAGTCCATCTTTGATAAGATCTACAGCACCAAGAGTGATGTGTGGTCCTATGGAGTTCTGCTATGGGAAATCTTCTCCTTGGGTAAATTTGGGGAAAGGAAGAGGTCAGATAGCCCAGAACAAAATGCCTGCGTCCTCTGCAAAGCATCCTATGGAGACCCAGGCTAGAGATCAGCATCTTGGAGAACTGAAACCCCTTATGAGACCTAGTCCATGAAGAACCCATGTGAGGAGGGTGCCTGTATGCACCTGTGTGACATGAGCACACAAGATCAGACCAGTGTGAAATCTCGTACCTGGTTTAACTCCAGCCCCTCTGGCCTGTCCTCTGCCCCCTTCTTAATTCCCAACCCCCCCGATTCCCTTCTCTCATCCTTCCCTATATTATCCTGTCCCCTCAGAATTCCAATGGAAAGACCCCAACAAAGGCAGCTCAACAATGTTCAAACTGGAGGCCTTTCTAGAGCCTCTCATGTGAGTGCAGCAAGCCCCGGACGTTGGCCTGGACAGGAGGAACAATAGGAACACTGGTTATGTTTATTCTGTTTCCAATAACACCCACCGTGGGTGGCTAAGGCCTTGTCCGAGGCCTTAAGCGCACAGATGCGCATGGGGCCCACACCTGCTTGCAGACATGCTGATGCGGGGAGACCTCCCAAATGCAGCGCTCTAGCCAAGAGTCTTCTGAACTTTGCCAAAAGTTTGCCTTTCAGAGCAAATAAAAGTCATCCAGTAACATCCCTGGTTTCCTGTAATGTGTAAAAATCATTCCCCTGCTTTCGATGACAGGCACCTGTTGCTTCCAGTCTTTGAAAGCAGCTTGGCGGCTGCAGCGCCTTGCAGTGACACAGTGCCAGCGCTGCACGCCTCCCAGCTGCTTCCTACCAGCAGCAATCACTAGAAAGTTCAGGCAAACAAATGCTGAGATAGACTAGGTTCCAGTCTGGGACAGAGCAGATTGGAAGTCTTGGTCACCCCACCCCCAGCCTGAATCTCCCCGTAGGAAGGGTTAGGTGGGCATCCTGCAGAATCAGGCTGGCAAGGGGCAAGGTCTAGACTCTTCCAGCGCCCTCAGCAGCCCTTATCCTGCTGTTCAGTCAGAACCTGGGGCTCAAGCCCCCTTTCCCTCAGGGCCCTCACAACTTCCTCACCCCGAGTCACTGAGGTGTGACTGGTCCATAGTAACTCATTCCAAGTTTGCTGACTTTTAAGAAGCAGCTCACGTTAATCCAAAGAATGAGTGTTATGTGGTGGGTTTCTTTAGAGTTCCTTGTGGGGAGGGAAACCTTCGGCTGAAACCTCTCTCCTGACCAGCTGTGGGGGTGGCCCATGGGTACTGGGCACCACCACCAATGCACCTGCCCACAAAGTATGTTAGCAGCAAGAATTTGCTGAGCTCCCCGGTGGTGGTACTGCCACCATCCCCACTCCTGGAAATTTACTATTAAAATGTCCCTTTATAGGGAAGAAACAAATACCAAGTCTAACATCCCCCATGCTTTCTTACAAGGTGGGTCTCCATACCCAGGCGTGCAAATGGACGAGGACTTTTGCAGCCGTCTGAAGGAAGGCATGCGGATGCGAGCCCCAGAGTACGCTACCCCTGAAATGTAAGCCTTGGCTTTGCCCATTCCCTGCCCACCCACCTGCCTTCCTTCCAGGACAGCCTGGAGGGGGGATGTTTTGTTGACTCTGAAAATCCCAGTTCCAGAAGATGCAAAATGTTCTCCTTTGCCTTGGGGATGCCTTAATGAGCCTCTGTTGGGGAGTATTTTCCAGAGGTGGTGCACGTTGTCCTTTATCCATCCCTACTGATTTCCTTTCAAGTACTGATGTGACTTTTCAAGATCTCTAGCTCAGAACTGAAGTTAGAAATTCAGCTTATCAGTATGAGTCCAGACAAAGCTAACAGACTGCCCAGCAACAGAATGAATGCAAGACGTGTCCTCACTCACAAAGTGGAAGTCAAAGAAGCTAAGTGGCCACAGGTGTGAGGGTTAATAGCCACAACTGAGCATCCCTGTAGCACACCAAAGACCTGGGGGTGTTGGGGGGGGGGGGACAGGAGATGCAGGAGAGGAAAGGGAAACTCCTGGTTGAAGCATGATCACATTCCACAGAAGTGGTTCCTCTTTAGACTCATTTTAGGACCCAGTTGGGTCTGGAGCTGCCCCTTGAGTGGGCTCCTTAGCAGATCCAGGGCCTCTCCTCTCTGGGACACTTTTTCCCTTGGGGCTTTGTGGATGTTTTGCACTTGGAGGCCTGAGCAGGAATGTGATGACACTACAGTTCTGCAGTTCTGCTGAACTGTTGACAAGGACTCAGGCCTCCCCAGGGCGGCACCACCTTTCCTGAGCTGGCAGGCTGCCCTCCCCATCCCACCCACACAATGGGGTCCTGTCAGCGTGGGGTCCTAGGATGGCCTTTGGGGAGGAGTCAGGAGGAACAAGGAAGTATAGGCTGGGCCAAAGTGCAAGGTCATGGTCTCTTTCCTTCATGGTCTAGAGACAAGGCCAGGTCAGAGCTAGGATGAGGACGAGGAGCAAGGGGAATCAGGAGCATGAAGGCAGGGGTGGGTGGAGAACAGCCTGGGCGCAGAGAGGAACACGAGAACATGTTCTGGTAGTCCTGCATGACATCCTGAGCAGGAAAGAGCAGGGAGCTTGAGGCATGGCCCCTTTCCAAGAACTGGAGACAGAGCTGGCTTAGCCCCAGGACTTCACTTGGGCTGTACAGTGTGTAGGTCTGGAGAGTTTTTAATTGCTTGCTTCCTCTAACTTAGCCAAGAGTGGCAGGTATCAGGAGATCAAGTTTAAAATGAGATTACTTTTGCACTTCATGGTTTTCTACCCAAACAGTCTCCTTTGCAGTTTCCAACAAACCTAAGGAGCAGGCAGACAGATAGGATCTGAATTTGGTGGATAATGAAACTAAGCCTCTGAGAAGTCATTTATCCTCCATCAGCTAAGGAGCAGGGGAGAAAGATTTGGAAACCAGTCCTTTTATTGATCTCCCTAGATCACAGAGATGTTAAATTAAATACACGCCGCATTCTTTGTGATTGTTTCTCTAGTACATCCATTCATGCTTTGTTCTAAATAGTTCCTTCTATCTTTCATATAATGTGAAAAGCACAAAAGTAATTTCTCAACTACTAACAATTACAGTAATAATTAGCTATTAATACTACGTATTAAATATTAACCTAGTGGTTATTTAGTATTTATTAAATGCCAGGCACTTTTTATTTATTTTATTGATTACATATGTATATTTTTTACACCATTGTATACCCTGAGGTTCTCCCACCACATCACCTGTGACCATCATCTTGATCTCTTGTATTGCCAGGCAGTATTTAGCCCTTTTAACATATATTAATTTACTTAAAGTTCGTAACAACCCTGTAAAGAAGGTACAGATCTTTCTTTGCTAACAATAGGGTTACATCCCTATAAACCCAATGTAAGTTGAAAGTGCTTTTTAGACACCTAACTTACCAAACTTCATAGCTTAGCCTAATCTACCCTCAACATGCTTGGAACATTCACAGTAGCGGCCAGTTGGGCAACATCTTCTAACACAATCTTACTTTATAGGAAGGTGTTGACTATCTAATGTGTTTTTTTTTTTTTTTAATTTTTTAAAATATAAACAATTACATTTTGTTCTTTGGGTTACAACCTGCTATAAATTTTTCCCCTTCCCTCCTCCCTCCGGTGCTCCCTCCATTCTCTTGCACCCCACTCTTTGTTGTTTATTAGCTGTGCTGAGTCCATTAGTCTCTTTCCTATGTTAGTTCTTTCTCTGGGTGAGGGACTGCGTTGTTGGGTCCAGGCGCACCTTGCTGTTAGATTTTCAGTCTTAAGTTTGCATTGGGTGGCCAAGTTATATTAATTTGTGATCTGTCCATGTTTTCTTGCTGCAGGCCGTTTTCTTCAATCCCATCTCCATTGCTTTGCTGCTTTTCCTTATGGCTCTGGTATTGGGCTTTGGGGGTCTTGCCTTCTGCCAGTGTTGGTCAAGAAATTTCTCTGAGTTCAGGCTTTGAGACTAGGTCTCGCTATTTTTGCCCGTGGAACCCCAGGCTCTTGTTGCCCAGGGTACCACAGACTCAAGCAATTCCCAGCCTCAGCTTCCCAGGTAGCCGGGTAATGTGATTTCTTGACTGCAACACTAGAAGTGAAAAGCAGAATGCCATGCTTCAAAATTCAAAACATAGTATCTATGAAGGCAGATAATAGGTTTCACATCATTGGAAAGTAGAAAATTCTAAGTCACACAGTCATTAGCTAGAGACTATTTGTACTTTTATTAGCACCATTCCACAGATGAGAAAACCAAGGCACAGAATATTTAAGTGATCCACCACAATCTTTAACTTAAACCTAGTTTGAGTGCAGAGTCCACACCATACTTCATAGCTACAGGATAGGTTTCCAATTCTTATTCAAGTTTGGTCCAAGATGAAAGTTCTGGAACTTCCTCGGATTTTATCTGACCTTCAAATCTTTATCTAAACCTCTCCCAGATGCACCTGAGCAGCCTATGGAAAGAAAAATGGCTTCTCACTTTAGGAGGTGTTTGCTTTAGACATTAGGAAAAACTAAGCAGCAGCTTTATGAAATAAAGGCCAGAATTCAAACCATGTACCATTCAAAAGCATTTGAAAGTAATTTCCTTCATTTGCCCCAGCGGTGTTAGGCCTGAGTAGGGACAGTGTATGCAGTGCTCAGAAGTGGGATTCTATGACTTGAGCTTAGCCAAGATGCACTTGGGATCATGGGTGACAGCTTGCAAAGGAAGCCCTTCCCTCAGGTCCCTGACCCCCCACTTGTTCTTAGAAGGGTTGTCGGGTTGGGTGCAACGTGTCCCTATTTTGTTAAGCCTATTTACTCAGCAATGTAAAACTGCTTAACACTGAGTCGCTGGTTCATTGCCCAGAGCCTGTTTAATCAGATGTCTTTCAATTAGCAATAATTGTTTTGATTTTTCTTTTCCTTTGGTGTTTTTTGAAACAATGTGCATGGAACTTTAGGCAAGAGAAGTGGGAACTAGGAATCAGAAACTGAGACTCAAGAATCAAAAATAAAAAGAGGAAGTAGTTGTAGGTGGTCCCTTTGCTAGTTTCAGCAGAGAAACCAGGGCTATTTCTGGTTCATTGTATCTCCCAACAGCTGCTGCCTCAGTGGTGAAGGGATGCTGGTTGAGATAAGCCTGAGGCCTCTACTTGACCCGATACTCCCCTTTAAGGGTTTCGCTTTTTGTTTGCTTGATGCTGGGCTTTCTTGCTTTGGCTATCTCTTATAAATTGTGTATTTATTTAGCTTTCTTCCAACAGCCTCAAAGAGTCTGTTCATTGCTAGAATAAAGGAACCTTGGCTGATTTGGCTGAACATGGCCAGGTCAGTCAGGCTGACCGATGAGTCTCCACCACAGCCCATGCACCCTTGGGTGAGGCTTTTGTCTCAGGTGACGTTTGTCAGGTGAGACAAAATTTTTGCCAGGTCTTGTAGGAGGTCTTTTGCCCTCTCTGTAGGAGATATTTTTGCAACTATCTCAATAAATCTGTAAATGACATAAATTTGCTTTAAAACGAGATCTAAGCCAGTAATCCCAGCTACCTGGGAGACTGAGGCTAGGGATCACTTGAGTCCACAGGTTCAAGACAGCCAGGGGTAACATAGACCTAGTCTCTAAAATTAATTTAATTAAATAAAAATGAGATCTAGTTAGAACTGTGTCCACTGTCTAGTTAATACTACTGAGAGCTGTGGCCACTAGCAGGCTGGTCCAGGTTGTCTCAGTGGAGTGCCGTAGCCCTCACCCTGAGGTGTTGTTTGTCAGGGAAAGAGGGACTTTGGGACTGCAGCTTCTGTCCTGTGTCTCCCAAGTAGCAGTGAGCACAGCCCAGAGTTCAAGATTCCATTTTCACCCCCAGTCTCCTCAGTGTCTGTACCCCGAACCCATTGCAATGGCTTCTGACATGGCCACACATTGGCTTCACCAAGGGCCCTCACAGCTCTTGGAACCAGTGGACCCATACCGCACCCCCTGGGATAAGGGAAATCAAAGCAGCATAAACAAAACACAAGGTGGGAGAGAACCAGAATCATCAGCTGAGAAAAGCCTTAGCCTGTAGGTTCGCACAAAAGTGAGAATTCATAATTCAAGCATCATCTTTATGTGCTCCTACTCCTGCATCGAAAGCATAGGGTGTATCTGCTTGCTGGATGCTTGTCAGAAAGTAGAACCTGCCATGTCCAACACATCAGGAAAATTTGCTTCTGGGACCAGTGCCCATGGAGAGTTTTCTGGAGACCACATGTGACACCATCCCCCTGGGGAACCTCATCCTGCATTTAAATCAGAACCTGTGGACACACACCTGGATTCTGTTTTGTCTCTCAGAATGATGTTTTTTGCAGTTAAGTTTTGACCAATACGCAAAGACAACAAACAAGAACGTCCCATGAAATCATCATTACCCAGGAGGTATCAGGTTGTTGACATGTGTCTAGGAGATGCTTCTTCCACATTTCAGTTCCAGTTCCAGCCCAGCTCCTCCAACACTGGTTTTTTGTTTTCTAACTTCTGGCCTATGCACATCTCATAACTGATTGTTCTTTCTTTTCACCAGTTGACTGGAAGCTCAGGGCATTGCTTCTGTCAAGTACTCAGCACATCATGATAGACTTTGCAAATCAATTGTCTAGTTTTTTTTTTTTATCTTCTTTATTTTACATCCTGACAGTTTTTTTTCTTCTTATGCTTCCTAAATTCTTTGTTAGCCACCTTGTAGACTTTGAAATCAAATGGAGAGGCTTTGGTGCTATTGTGCCGTCAGCAAGCATACTTACGAGGTTGGCTGGCCACGGGGTTATACATCACCCAGTTCCAGCATGATAAATACTGAGGGCTCTGAATAGTCATCTCACTTCAAGTCTCTGTTTCCAAGATCCTACTGATGATGCTAAGTGTGCACTTCGAATAATGTCTTCAGTATGGCTGCAGGGTCCTTGGAAGGAGCAGCAGTTGACCATTCCCTCGGCAAACATTTACTGAGAACTTAGATGCTGAGTCAGGGCCAGCTGGGGTTTGGCACAGAAGTGTCTCGATAACTTGGGGGCTACTCCGAATCCCAAGTTCTTTTAGTTTTGATCTGATTTGGTGATCTTTTCTCAGGTGATCTGAGAGAAGAAATTATTACAATAAACATCTCTTGAGGAGAGCAAAGGCGTAGAGGAAAAACCCCTAAGCCAGAGGACACAGAGACCTTCCACATGTTTTGCAGGGAGAGGGGCAGGTATCGGCTACACTCTGCAGACACAACCAAGAACGGAGCCCGGTACCTTCATACCAACCATGTCTCAGAGAACCACAGAAAAACCTCAGAGGCATTTAAATCCCAGGACAGTATTTGGTTTCTGTAACATGCAGCGAAGGTTTTCATATCTAGCTTGTACTTCGGCCTTAAGTGGTGGGAAAGCCATCTCCACTGGCAGTTGTGAATGGGGGGAGCAGGGATCAGCCACATGCAAAGAACTTGCACACAAATGTAGGAGCTATCACTGTGGATTCCCACCTTTTGGAAGAGTCGTGTACCAAGCCTGCTGCCCTCATCCCTGGTGAGCCCAGTAATAGAATTGGATGACCTGCAAATACCAGCAGCAGCCCAAGATGTAATAGGCACTGCGAACTACTCACCATTGATATCTGTGGCCATATTAACTCTTTTTTTTGAAGGGTACTGTCCTATTTTTGACAGGGAAGAGGGGAGTATGCTTCTTCATTAGCTGTAATTAGCCATGGCATTTCCTTTCCAAATACCCCTGTTTTATTCACCGGAGAATCCATACCTTCCCCTTTACAGGAACCATGGGCGCTCAGAACTTGGGTAGTGGTAGGCTCTGGGAGGTGTGTGGGCTCTGGTCAGTGTGCCTTCATGACCCATTTTCCACTACAGCAGGGCCCACCCCACACAGCCTGTTATGTCTAGGTACTGCAAACCTGAGCCAGGAAATGGAGGTAGAAACATAATCCCTGTATGTGTGATAACACCATCCCTTTGCTTATATCTAGAACAATTCATAGACTTAACACCGCTCACCAGCCATTTCTGTTGTTCTTAACAGCTATCAGCTCATGTTGGAGTGTTGGCACAAAGATCCAAAAGAAAGGCCAAGATTTGCAGAACTGGTGGAAAAACTTGGCGATTTGCTTCAAGCTAATGTGCAACAGGTAAGGATAAATTTTTTTAGCTATCTGAAGGCCAGATGATTTTGAACTCCTTTGCATATAAGTCAACCGGTTGTCTTTGTCGTTGTTTCAATAATTATTACTAAAACTGTGGTGGGTAGTTTAAAAAGGGGTGGGGGGCAAATGTGTGTGTGCGCGCACAGAATTAAGTTTCCCAAATACAATGAAGAGATAGTGAGAATTACAGTTGACATTCATAGCTGTTCCGCAGAAATAGTTTGCAGTAGAAAACTTGTGTAAGCAGAACTCTATCTTGGTGTTTTAGGATGGTAAAGACTATATCCCACTAAATGCCATACTGACAGGAAGTAGTGGGTTTACATACTCGACTCCTTCCTTCTCCGAGGACTTCTTCAAGGAAGATATTTCAGCTCCAAAGTTTAATTCAGGAAGTTCTGATGATATCAGGTAAGATTTCTCTTTCCCAACTTTCTGTCATGAAAATTTCAAAATACTAAAAATAGCCATCTCCTAACATGGTGTTAATATTTTGTCCTCTCTTGACTTGGTATTCTAGATGTGTATAATTTTCTGTTGTTTTTGTTGTTGTTGTTGTTGAACCATCAGAAAGAAAGCTTACAGCATTGGGATACTTTATCCCTAAATACTGAATACATAAGGATATCAAAAAGTGTATAGCTTACCTTGTAAAAAGGATGTTCTCCAATGTAACCATACCCAAAAAATACCATATTATATTCAAATTTCCATAATTTCCCAAAAGTATCTTTTATACTTTTAAAAAGTGCACCCAATCAAGAATAACACATAGGTTTTGGTCAGACCTATTTGCATCCCCCCCTTTAGTCTTACTCTAGAATAACTCCATCTATTTTTAAATGATTGCCTTTTTTTCATGAAAGCCTAAGTAAAACTAAACAGACTGAATTTTTACATCACACACACAGAGGGTGTGTGTGACATACTCTCATCTCATCACTGCAGAAGGACTTGGAGTAGGGGTGGAGGAAGAAACATCTGCGTGCCCAGCTGGATATTGGGTAGAGGTGCGCATCTTAGTACCAATGGTTACATGGGTATCATTCACCTCAGCTAACAGTTACACCTGTTCTCTCCTCTCCTCCCCTCCTCCCTCTCTCTCCTCTCCCCCTCTCTCTCTCACACATACACACAACAGCCTTTTGAACAGACACTTATGCCATGCATCGTACTAATGGACACACAAACACTAGCGGTGGCCTGGTCCTATGCTAGGCTCTTTGTATTCTTCCTTTCATGCTCAGAACCACCTCTTGAGTA
This sequence comes from Uropsilus gracilis, assembly GCA_004024945.1. Taxonomy (NCBI): domain Eukaryota; kingdom Metazoa; phylum Chordata; class Mammalia; order Eulipotyphla; family Talpidae; genus Uropsilus; species Uropsilus gracilis. Next base: position 28,995 of record PVHY01012538.1, on the reverse strand, counting down.
GCTGTCATCCCTATTACATGGATGGGAAACTGAAGGCCCCATGGGGGACAACTTGCCAGCACAACAGAGCAAGAAGGCAGTTAGAGGTCCTACCCCAGGCATTCTGCTACTCCCTTTCTGTTTCTACACAGACAGGACACCTCTTAGGCATGCTAGACACACCTGAGGGTCATTCAGCATCTGCAGTAAACACATGCAGAAGCTGGGGCTTCTCAGTTCAGTCTAACTGGGCAGTGACCACAAAGGCATGGGGAGGAATGGCAGCCATCTGAAAAGGATGGAAATCCAGCAGTCAGTCAGATTTGTGGTCATGGGCTGCAAGTCCATGGCTCTGCTCAGAATCATCATCCACTTCTTAATGATAAGAAAATGAGCAGATCCGGGAGATCACAGGGGAAAAGCCTTTTCCAGTATATCTCTAAGTCATAGGCCCAACAGGACTTTGCCTAGGAAATTGGACTTATACATGGTAACAGTAAATCAGACTGAGAAACTCAACAAACAGGTGAATCTGTCTTCAGAGTAACCATGTAGTCTCTCTGATGGTCCTTCCTGATATAGATCAACAACAAAACCTCAAGCAGTGAAATCATACAAGTATTATCCATTTCTCCCATTCTGTAATAACAAAATAGATGAATCTCAGTCCCAGTACTCATTTACACCATTTACTGGGGCTTTCAGTCTTTTCATTGGTTACCTCAATTCCTCTTAGGTTGGAGGCTATAAGGTTCAGTCACTTCTCTTGACATCCCTGTTCCCTTTGCAATGCAGAGCACAGCTGATGTTTCAGGTCTTTCCTAGGCCTGCCAGCTTTTGAGCCGAAAGGGCACCAGAGGTCTAATCTCTGAAGTCTTTCCTGGGTGTTTCTGGGGTTTTGCTCAGAACTACGCAATGGGGACAAACGACCTTCAGAGACAGTGGCATTGCTGTCAGGATTCCTAGAACACAGCAGTTTCAGCCACTTGGTAGTCTGTTTTGTATTAACTGTAACACGGTACCTGTGGTCTTCTGACTAATCAAAGCTGAATGTATTTTCCCATCTTGATGATTCTTTCTGCTTCTTCATCAGATATGTAAATGCGTTCAATTTCATGAGCCTGGAAAGAATCAAAACCTTTGACGAACTTTCACCAAATACCACCTCCATGCTTGATGTGAGTAATGGAGTCCCCCTACTCAGTGCACCCTAGGACCCTCTATCAGACCCCATTAAAGCATAAACTTGTATCCCCTGGTATCTTGGTCAATGGAACTGAAATGACAACTAGGCTGAGTTATGCAAAGTCTGCTTTCAAAGTAGGGTTCCATAGTTTGAAGATGACCAGAGTTCACCCCAGGGCTCACATCTGCCTGCTCATCATTTATCCCTGTAGGAAACTTCACTGTGTGTTTCTAAGTGCCTTGCATATCAGCAATAAATGCTTGTCTCAGAAGAATAGAGGAATTCAAAACTGTATGAATGGTTACACCTTCATGTGCATATGACCTGGAGACCAACAACATATTGTCTGAGGCTGGTGACCACAGTCTGGCCTTAAGACGTAGCACACTCACACAACTCTTTCAACATAGCAGATAAAAAGCATTTTAAAGTTTTAAGACATTACAAACAAGCTGCTGAATACAAAGGTAAACTAGCTGGAAATTTTGTTGTGCTGCTTTTAAATCCAACAAAATTATATTAAGCAAAACACAAAAGATTTCTCTTAACTGGTTCCCTCACGCCTTGATACAGTGGGGAATGATAGTGCCCTTGCTGGCATAGACCTGGTACATATATTTACTGGTAACTGAGGACACGAACACAGTCAATAAGAGACTCAAAGGACAACAGGAACAAGGTATGAGAATCACTTACTGGAAAAGCTTATTAACAGAACAATGTGGATTTTGCTTAAACCCAGTGCTGGAGAGGAGGCCAATGAGGAGATGGAAGTGCTAGAAACCATGAACAAGGAAGGCCTGAAAATTCCATAGACACTTCAAGAAGAGTCTCAAAATCACTGGGCATAGCATTTCTTAGAACTGACAAAGTCTACTGTCAACAATAGGGAGAAAACACTTTGTCTTGGGGTGCAGGTGCATGCAGGGCTTTGGCTGGGAATGGCAGAGCCTGAGGTGACTTCAGATGGCCTCATACTTGCCATGGATGCTCTGGGTCAGGAAACATGTGTAACTTTCTCTTCTCTGCCAGGACTACCAGATGGACAGCAGTACTCTGCTGGCCTCCCCCTTGCTGAAGCGCTTCACCTGGACTGAGAGCAAGCCTAAAGCCTCCCTAAAGATTGAGTAAGGAAGCCCTTTCTTCTCTACTATCCGCTGATGGAGGGGTGTGAAGGAAGGTGCTGGGGGAGATGGCTAGACAGGCTGACATGAAGGCGATTTGCTCCCCTAGTGTTTACGGTATTGAAGAAAAGTATTTCCCCCTAAGAAGGGCATGAAAGAAGGCAGAGAACCAGAGGTATGAACCACCAAACTCCAGAAAGGAAAATGGGTTAAAAAAACAGAAACATGTAGAAAATTCCAGAAAGACTTGAAACAGTCTTGTCACTTTGTGAAAGGAGAATAATACCCCTCTGTGAACAGCGCAAAGATAGGATTAATACCTGTTCATGAGGGCTGGAGAGGATGCTTGACCACAACTATGCCCTGGGCTGGCAATGTCTGTTCTAAGAGTCAGGACTTTTCAGTCTTCAAGCATGACATCCTGAGAACCCAGCCTTCCAAATGTAGGCTTCCCATTTGAGCCTAGCATGTGTAGCGTTCAAGAACCACCATTAGAATGACTCTGGTTGAGGACCACGTTAGCCTCTCCAGCCTACTCACAGGGCTGCACATGGGAAGGCTTCACTTACCAGGCATTCCTTTCCCTTCTGGATTCAAATAAATGCCTGCCCCTGCTTCTAAATACCATTCACTTGTACAGTATGTAAGACAGCTCAATAACGCTGTCATTTAGAAAACCTGAACAGATGGTCCAGGCAGTAAACTCCAGTCCGCTGGAGTTTAGTGCCTTCATATAAGCAAAAGATGACAACACATGCCTGTAAGTGATAGTTTCACAGCTTATCAACACAAGTAAACCAAAAGACATTTTCAGGCAAACATTTGTGTGTTTCCTTTCAATACAAGCACAACAATGGTCCTGGAGTTGAGTCACAGCAGATTAGTGGACATTGATGAGGAATGAGTGAAAGAAAAGGAAATAGGGTTGGGGGCATTTTTAAGGCTACCACAGCACCTAACCAAACTGAAAGTAAGGGTGGGTTGCACCCAAGTCTGGAGCTATTTTTGGAATTTGTAATTGTAACCTGGAATTACTGATCTGCCCCACACTCCTCCGGTAGGACACATCTCTCTGCCAGGGACGCCAAGATGGTGGGTGAGAGGCCCTGTGTAGGTTAGTTCTAGGACAAGGAGCACCTGGCCAGAGTGAAAGAGGGTTCAAGAATAACTCTAGAACAGTGATGAACAAATGACCCACCAAGGAAAAAGTGGACGTTAACGTTTTGTTTTCAAGAAACCAATTTTGTACATTTGATATCATTTTCTTTTCTTTCTTTAGCTTGAGAGTAACCAGTAAGAGCAAGGAGTCGGGGCTTTCTGACCTGACCAGGCCAACTTTCTGCCATTCCAGCTGTGGGCACATCAACAAAGGCAAGCGCAGATTTACATATGACAACTCAGAGCTGGAAAAGAAGATTTCCTGCTGTTCTCCTCCACCAGACTACAACTCAGTGGTCTTATATTCCACCCCACCTGTCTAAAATTTGACACAGTCTTATTTCTAGAACCACATGTGTATTTAAACCCCCAGAAAATTAGCTTTTGCCAGTATTATACACATATAAATTTACACCTTTACCTTTCCACAGCAGTGCTTTTCTTTTTGACTAACAAGAATGTAACCTCAGATTGTGTAAGTGAAAAACACTACTGCTAAAACCTCACATTACTCAGTGTTAGAAAAATCCTGCCTCAGCCCAATGACTCACCTGCTCCTACCTGAGAGCTCAGGGCAATGGGATTTCAGAGGATTCAGCAGCTGATGGTGCCACACAGCACAGTTCTGCTGGCTGGCTGGCGCCAGGCTCTAGAGCCAGTACTGGACTCGGCCATGTCACTAGAGACCACTAGCAGACAGAAGACATGTTAGAAAGGGAGAGAGGGGGACAAAAGCAGGACAAGGCACAAGAAAAAGTCTGAGCTACAGCATATGGTTCAGGAGAATGGGTGGTCAGCCATGTCACCTTAGTGGCTTGAGAACACAGCTGGGGAGCAAACAGGACAGAGGGAAAGGGGACATCTTCTGGATTCTTGAGGCAAGAGGACAAAAACTTTTTTTTTGGAACTACAAAGCCAATTAAGACTTTAGTTGTGGGACTGGTCTAGGCCCATTCCCACACATGCACATTTTTCTCTTTCTAGCATTTAGGGTGATGTTCTCTTTCTAGAAATTGAGGGTGACCCGTATACTGTTGGCTCCTCTAGCAGTTTACACTGGAAACCCAGCCTGAGCTAACCTGGCTCCGTGGCACAGTAGCCTCTCACTGAGCATACTGCTCATAGTAAGCAAACTGGAACAAGTTTGGTCTGTTAGGGGTATCCATTGGGCTTAAAACCTCTTTCAAAAATAATGTCTAATCCTATCTTGAATATTAATATGAAGTTAAGATGCAACTCAATTTTCTGTACCATACAGTTAATTACAACAGGAAGCTAAGGAGGGTTCCTTGTGTTTTCTTTATAGCCAAACTAAGACAGCTGGAGTAAAAACAAGGTAGAGTGAAAACCTCCCTTCCAACAAAACCAACTCAATGAAATAGTTGAAACTTAACAAAGGTTAGAAAGCCAGCATGTCTCAAGAATTCTGTCTCATGTCAGCTGCCTAGATGGGCATGGAAGAGCATTAGCCAATATTTATTAAGCACTTTATACTCCTTGAGAAGAGGTGATAGTGATATGTAACTTAGGCAAAAATATCTCTAGAATTAGAACTCAGGATATTAATGAGCCATCATTTGGAGAAAAGCCTCTTTTCATGTTTTAGACCTTGACTTGGGTCTGAGGATAGAAAACAGGGAGACAGGGTAAAAAAAGGGTGCCTACTCTTCAGGGTTTAAAGGTCAATGGACCCTGAATCTCAACTGGCTGTCTGAGGCCACATACTGTGGTATGCACCTTCTGAAGCTAGTCATAGAGAACAGGCAATGGTGAGTTGCTGCTTCAGGCAGAGGAGAGTGTGCTGCCCTTTCTCCATGCAGCATAACTCTAGAACCTGAAATGTTATAGAAGAATCTGTGCTTCCTTTCCTTTGTGTTTCATTCTCAAATTAAGGTTCTCTGTATGAAGAGATAGGAAGGTCAGCGCATCCCAAGTGAGCTAGTAGGCACTCCACTAAGGGTTCTGCTGGAGTGAGTCAAACCAAGTCGAGACAAGATGAAGACCAGGCCAGAAGCAGAGACAAAGTTTAAGTCTTTTTCTTCTGTGCACACAAAACCACCTAAGATTACTGGCAATGGTAGAAATAAGGTAACCCGAAGGAGGTTAAAAGTAAGGAAAATAAGAACCTCAATTTTGTATTTCAAATCAGATAAGGGTCCAACAATTTGTGATAAGAAAACCCTTAGCTATGCATATGTCTTGATTTCAATTATCTAATTCTTAATTATTAAGGGACCTTACTAACATTATCTTTCCAAAAAGACAAAACTATTAGAATTATGTTAATTCAGCTTCCTCAAAGACTCAGATTTGTGGTTCACACAAGGTCATCAGTGGAAAAATGATTCTAGCTGCAGAATCAACACAGAAAGAAAAATGGAAGCTTGCAGGTGATGAGTCTATAGTTGCAAACTACTTGCCATATACAGGTTCATTAAAATAGCACTGAAATTAAAACACTAATTAACAGATGGTATTATTAGAACCACTTGTCAGTTATGACAGAAATGGCTGGTAATACTTAAGAAACAAGCACCTCCTCTTAGGATTTTTCAGACAATGTGTATGTAACAGCATGGATGAACAGGACTAAAATCATATCACTTCTAGTTAGTTTAAGAAATGATTTTCGAACTCTAGTTTTATCCCATGGAAAAAATTTATCCAAATTTTGAAAAATCTTTTTTTGGCCTTCTAGGTATGCTTTGTTTCTCAGCCTGTAAGACTGTCAAACATGAGATACTTTGCTAGAGTAACTGGTTAAAGGAAGAGCGTGTCTTTGACTGACAGCAGTAGCAACTGTATGTACATATATATGTATGTGTGTGTGTTATGTTTAACTATTTAAGGAAACTGGAATTTTATAGTTACTTTTATACAAAACAAGAATATATGCTGCAGATATAAGACATAAGTTGGTCCTACAGTTCTAGTCACTATGAATGTATTTTGTATACTATCTTCATATAATAAAATTAACATCCAAAAAATCCCTATTTTCTCTGATTTGCTTATCAATGAAAGTTAGCATGTGCCTTTAAGAGCAGCTACAGAGCACAGCTGAGACTAGGATTCTCAAGTTCGCAGTTTCGAGACCCGAGACCCGCCCGGGGCCAACACAGTGAGACCTAGTCTTAAAAATAAATAGCTGGATATGGTGGCACACGCCTGTAATCCCAGCTACCTGGGAAGCTGAGGTTGGGGATCACTTGAGTGCATGGTACCTCGGGCAACATGAGCCTGTGGTTCCCTGGGCAAAAGAGTGAGACCTAATCTCAAAAAGAAAAAAAAAGGAGAAATGGGGGGGGGGGGGAGGATGGTGGTCAAAAGAAGTCATCCAGTCGTCTCCCTGCTCCCCAGTGCTCACTTCAGTAGCAATATACTGAAAGAAGTTTCCCTGGGATGGAGGCTATATTCTAGGAGAGTTCATGAAATGTCAATTATTAAGCATAGCACAAGATAAATAAAGCAAGCACTGCTAAGAGAACAAAAAGTTTTCTATCAGGACACTGTAAACAGTCAATAAGAAATAAAATCATATTAAGCAGACTGACCAGCGTACCCAAATGAGTAAGGTCACAATATGCAGACTGAGTGCAAATGCCAGTTGCAGATGAAAAGTGACTTCAATTAAAAAAGAGGAAGACTTGCCCAAACACTGATTATCGGCTAACAGACAATTTCTATAATATAGGACGTGTCTGTGCATATGTATTGGAGGTTCTATGCAGGAAATAATACAAAATAACCAGGCAAGAGCCTAAGACACAACAGCTTCCATAAAAAAAGTATGCTAGATAAATAATTCTATTTTGTGAAATACATTCTAGGAAAAGGAAAGACTTTAGATAATCACTGATAGGATAAAAAACCAGTACTGATCTTAGGAAGTGGTCATACTGTCACTTCCCAAGTGTGACATGATAAGGAACTATGTTGGTGGTGTTATAAGGGAAAACAGGTCTACTATCTTTGGGGCAAAGCAAGAAAAGAGATCAATGACTAAATTTGTGGTTAACTGAAGAGGGCACAGGGCATCAAGTACTGGAACTCCTTTAAAAATATCACTGGTTTTCATAACTTAAGAGTAAAGTCACTCATTTAGGCAAATAATTTGAATGCTCAAGGAACTGATGTCACATCATAGTTTAAAATTTTTCTCATGACTCTGGAAACTTACAGTACATTTGGGAATTCATTTTTTTCATCCCTCAGATGGATGGCCCAGTAAAGTTTATTGAATTCTTTGGTTTTAAAACATATTATCAGACTCTTTTCACAGGCCAAGAAATACTTTAAAAAATGTTTCTGGGTCTTAACACAGAATGAAGTCTTCCATTTTTTGAACCAAGGACATTTAAGGGCGAAAAAAAAATCATCCCTACAAGAAAAAAAAAATTCTGCCACACTAGTATATTATTCTGGACCTGGTTATACTACGTGTGAGCTCATGTTGGGATAACTCATTGTGTGTGCACATGCATGTGGGTATGCTACTCATCAACACTTCTGTAAAAATGAAAAAGACTAATTTACAAACATAACTTCTCATAGAAGAACCTATTTTTAAAAGGAGCAAGGGCTTAATCTCAGATTAAAATACATTAATTTTACATACCAATAACTATTTTAAAGAATAAACTCATTTAATTTTCCAAGCAATCTAATGTGACAATCATTATTAGTATACTTTTCATGTCAATGGAGAAACTGAAACAAACCACACCCTCAGAGCTCCCATGCAGGGAGCTTCTGTATACACTCTTTACCATCTCTTACATGACCAAAACACCTGAGTGCACGTGAGCCCTGCTCCCATCTACACAAGGATACTGCTCTCCCAATTACTATCCCACTCATGCCCATCAATCATTCCCTTTCCCACCAGATCATACAGACATACATTAACTCTCCCATCTTACAAACGTTCATCACCACCTTAACCCCCAGGTACCATTCTATTTGTTTCTCTTTGTAGAAATATTCCTTCAGTGAGTTGATTCTATCCCTTGCCTTCAGTTCCAAGGCATCCTTAAACCCACTCAAGCCCAGCTTTCATTCTCATAGTCACTCCTACTGCTCTTGATAAGGCTATCAATGACATTCACATTGTTCTACCCATGGCCAATTTTCAGTCTCTGTCTTTCTTGACCTGTTAGTAACATGACTTTACTCCTAAAAACACCTTTTTAAATTTCACTCCAAGATAGTTCACATTTTCTTCCTATCTCACTGCCATCTGTCTTACTCATGTTCTTTGAACTTTGACCATCATCCAGTCAACCTAAGCAGAGCTATCTTTGGGCCCTTGGTCTTCTCAGTCTACATTGATTCCCTTTACCATCTCAACCTATTTTAAGATTTTAAATGACACTTACAATGACCTGCCTTTTACATTTATAGGCTCTTTCCTATATTCCAAACTCGTGTGTGTGGAAGTGTTAAATTGACATCTGCTGTGGCTGTGTATTTTCCAAAGATAGCAGCAACAGTGTTCCCATCTCACATGACCTCTGGCAATGTGTCCTTTGCCACAGCCCATCAAATTCCTCTCCTCTAGCATCAGAGCTGGCTTTGTGACTCACTTGTAATCAACAGAATGTAGCAGAAGTGACTATATGACTCCAGTCCAGGTCAGAAAGATCTTGCAGTTTCCATCCAAGTCTCCTGGAACACTCTTTCTCTAGTTGTCTTCCCTGGAGAAGTTTAAGCCACATGAAGAGGTGAGCCCACTTACAGTGACTCCACTGAAGTGTTGGGTAAGATGTTTTCAGCACCCATCACTGGCATTTCCTAAACCTTATGACCTAGAGATAAGCCACCCTCCTGGCTGTGCCCTGTCCACAAGCCTGATTCGAAGAATCCCTGTGAATAATTATGATTTTACTGTTCTTTGTCATTAAATTTGGAGTTCTCTGTTAGCAAACAGTAATGACAAAAATTGGACTTAACATCTCAAAACAGATCAAACACCCAATTGTCTTTCTTCACTTCCACCTCTTCCCTGTGCAGCACCTCCCCCGGCCCCAACCCCTTCATTTCTACTACATTATTTTGTTTTGTTTTTTAACTCAGTAGAATCCTGCATCTAGTCAGCACTGGGCCAAAACCTTGATAGTCCTTTGACTCTCTCTTCCTTTCTATGACAGCTGTGGCTCTACCTTTAAAATATATTTAAAATCCCATCATTCCATACCACCTATATGGCTACCACGCCATCATCCTTTACTTAAAATGCTGCAAGTTTCCTATTAATAGCCAAAATGAACCCTTCCAAGTGCGCCGTCTTGTTATTTTTATGCTCAACATCTCCTGCAGCTGGAAAAATTGGTGAGTTGCTTTTAGAAACTTCAGAGAAGAACTAATTAGAAGAATGAGTTTAGAAGGTCGTTGATGTAGGTGGTCTTTAAAATGAAAAATGGCTTTAAAATGGTCTACATGAAACAGTCCCTTCCACATTACCTTTCCAATTTCACTTCCTATTTACTCTAATCTTGCTACACTAGCATCCTTGCCATTCCTCAAATACTCCTGACCTGGAACACTTTTCCCTCAGATACCTGCATGGCAGACTCCTTCACATGAAGTCTCTGCTCAAATAACACATTCTCAATGAGACCTACTTCCCAGACAATCCCACTAGATATTGCACTACCACATCCCTCATACCTAGAGTTAAAAGATGAAATACAGTCAAACTTAAATTTCAGATAATTTTATAATATACTTATGTCCCAAGCAATAATTAAGTCAAACTTATCCTTAAAAAAAAAAAAAAAAAACCTGTTCAATTGAAATTCAAACTCAATCCTGTGTTCTATATTTTTATTTGCTGAATCTGTCAACCTTACCCCTATTTTTCTTCCTATAGTCATTATTACCTATAATGCACTATATACTCTTACTTCCTATTAAAACAGAAACTCTTTAAGAGTAGAAATTGCTTTCTGCTTGGTTGGAATTCTTCCACTGGTGCCTTGAACAATGCCTCACATAGAATAGGCATTCAGTAAGTTTTGATCAATGCATGAATCCCAGTTCATTCCAGTGTGGCACTGAAGGCCTAACTGGTCAGAATATCTATTTACCAGAGTGTATCAGCTCTAACACAGGCCTAATACGTTTTCTTAAAAAAAAAAAAAGTAAACCTACAAGATCCTCACACATCTTTCATTCTAAGCAGACTAAGCTCTCATCTGTCTTCCCGTTGAACCTACAATAGCCATTCTGATTAGCATGTATCCATGGAATTTTTTCAGGATACACCAAAGACCACCAAAAGACCACCTACATGAAAGACTTTCTAAACCCATTCTTCTAATTAGTTCTTCTCTGAAGTTTCTAAAAGCAACTCACCAATTCTTCCAACCAGAAAGAATTCTTCCACCTCTTGGAGGTGGTAACGAGATACCCTTCACCTATGTCTCAGTAAGTTCCTTAACACTTTGTTATGTACTTACCGTATTTTTTCCAAATTCTTAATTTACAGAGAGCAAAACCACAGTAAACATTCAATACACATTTTGTTATACTTTCCTTAATTAAATTCTGAATAGGATTTCCAAAGGATCTGGGGAAAAGGGCACCCTTCACCTGTATAGTACATTATGTACTAAATCAAAGTCTAACTATATATTATTCCCTATCCTTTCACATAAGTAGGTGTTTTTTAGCATATTGAACATAGAAATGTTTGGGTATAACTATATTTTCCAAATATCAATTATCTGTATTTCCAATGTTCAGAACAAATCCAATTGGGTATTTCACAGATATCTGATAAAATAATGAATAAATCTGCTACTATTTCATTCATAGAGCCAAAATTCCTCCAAAGCATATAGGAAACATTCAGCCTTTTAAACCTTATTATATTGTTAAATGAATTGGTACAAAAAAAAGGACAAACTTCTCTCTGTAATTCTTTATTAAAAATACTGCTGTACACATAGAGACTGAAAACAGGATTAAAGATGAATAAACCCATATTGGGACCATGACATTAGAACTTAACATATCGGTGTTTTTTAGGGAAGTTGTAAATCCAAATCACAGAACCAAGGTCAAAAGCAAAATACAAAGGTACCCTCAAAAATATTTACAATGAAGTAAATACACTAACAGAATTTAAAATAGGTACAAAAAAATTTAAATGACCAATGTTACATGATTTCAGGGGCTGTCCTCTCTGTGCTTTTACTGGTCATAACAGGAAGTTATGGGAAGTTTATATCCTTAATTTGACTATTCTCAGATATCAAAATCTTCCTATCAATTAAAAAAACTAACTTTCAGACAACCTCTTAAATGGAATTATACTATGGAAAAGAGAGCTCCCCAAAAAACACCTAAGCAGAAACTCAGAGTTCTATTGAAAACCATTCCCAATAAAAAAGTAAATGAAAAATAAATATAAAACAAAGCTTAAAAAAATATGTATTACCTGACACCAACTATTATCTGGCTGACAATATTTACTCATGAAAACATATCAGCTGTTTACCTTTTATATTCAAACCAAGTCCTGAGGTCATTTGGGGCTGAAGCAAACTAACATTTATGATGCAAACATTCTTGGGTTTGTGATTTGAACCTGCCTTGCAGAGGAAGTTTGCTGGTCTATACAGAATGAGAAATTCAAGCCCTATTTTACCCCTGCCCTTCTTAAGCTTTCACAAAACATTGGTCCACAAATTAAAATTTTCAAAAAGTTCCCAGACCCCAAAACTAAAATAGATGATCCCCTTTCATTTTCAAAGAAAACAATATTGGAAAAAATCTCCAGCCCGCTTATAAATTAAGCATTTCATATTTCTTCTAGAATACAAGTAGTTCTTTTTTTGTACAAAAGAATTACAATATGATTTGTCAAAAAACATATAAAAAAGACAGCTGCTCTTTCTCAAATACATGAGCTAATGGTAAAAGACCTTTGCATGTTAACATCTCCAAGTTCTTGTTCCTTTTACATAAAAAAGAACATTATGGTGGCAATTGTTAATTATCCTTTGACTACTGAACATATGTTCTTTAAAAATCCATCCAGATCAAATGCAATAACTGATTTTCTTTTGAACTCAACAACTGATGCTACCAACCGGACTCAAACACACTTATTAAAACATGTAAAGCGTGTCTCTAGTCTTCAAAGCTTTCAGGTGAAGAGAGGTGCTTTTTCTTGATGCAAATCTCAAGGCAGAGAAAATCATTTTAAAGCTTATAAAAAATGGACAGAGAAATATAAAAACTTCTCTGAAAACTACAAATATGTCTAATTATTAAAATTGAAGACTGTAACATCAGTTGCAAGTGCTTGGAAGTCTTTCCTGACCTTTTGAGTTTCCACATTTTCTTCATAGTTGCAGGGTGAGCACCCAGTGCTAGTAAAACATTCAGTGCTGGGAAGGAGATATAGTCTTCTTTTTTGTTTTTTATTAAAGAAAATTCCTATGTATTTGGCAGTCTTCAGTATCAAAGTATAGGTATTTCGTTAACTAGAAATTCCATGAATACCCAAGTTTGGCGACAACTGCACGTCCAAATATTAAGAAAGTTATTAAGAGAAGGAAAATTCCAAACTTTTGAGATTGACTTATTCAGGAATATTCCACATAGTTTAAGTTAATATCAAAAGTACTATTACTTTGGGCTAAGCAGTGACTGCAAAGGCACAGCAGATTGTTATCCCTCCAGATTCAGGCTGTAAAACTTCAGAAAGCTCTTGATGCCAGACCACTGCTTGTTAAGTTCATCTTCTGAACAGTGTCTCTGTGTCTGTATCCAGTGTAAAGTACCATAATAAAGCTGTGGTTCAAAGAACAGAACTTTATACAAAAAGCAAACTGGAAATAACCTAAAGAAATATACTCCTGCACTTCAAGTCTTTAACACAATTTCTTAAATTTTTTTCCATCAAAAAAATTGCATAAATGTAAATGTATTTCACGAGCAGGGAAACACCTTTTTTTTCCCCCAAAAGGCTCTGGTTAAATTTGGAGCAGAGCTCTCTGTACTCCTTCAGCTATTATTTATCCAATAGTTATTCAAAAAGAATTTAAATCAATTAATAGGGGTATTCATACCCAAAATTTCACTGATATTTCTCTTTGTGAGGTCTTAAAAGCAAAACAAAAGTCAAAATTCTCAATTTGAACAGTGGGTGGCATACAGAGCTTGCATACAATACTCTTAGAAGAATTATACACGATACTTTACTTCTACAAAATTATTTACCTGGTCCATTGTGTTATTCAGGGCAACCCATGCCCAAAAGAGCAAATTCTGCAGCCCTCAATGACAAAAATGCTGCCCGGCATTGTTTCTCAAAAATGTCCTTGCAAATAGTTTCCCTTAATAAGTATTCAATGTGGCAAAAGTTCAAAGATCAGAAAAAAAGTCTTTAAAAAATTAAAATTAGTGCATATACAAGTGGAAAAAACAAAAGCTGGAACATCATTCACCTAATGTTGCTCCTGAATCTAAAATAAATTCTTCACAGATATGGCCCCAAGCCATAGCTCTAGGATAAGTGAAACATTCTTCTTTTCAAGTAACAGTGTACCTGACTGAAGTGCAAGCAGCTTTTGCTCATCTCCTGTTTGTTTCCCAAATGTGAAATGAGATGATGAAAACAGTTCAGCTGTAGTGCAATAGCTATGGGATAAGTTCCTCAGCCATGTCCCACACGCTTTTCAGCAAATACTACAACTGACCATTTGCAGCTGCAATCAGTTCTTGGAAAGTATTTTCAAAGCAGCGCTTTAAGTCACTGTAAGTCACCACAAGTACACTCTTCTCATCTCTGGAAATGAGGCTTATTTTTTCTGGCACACCAGCATCTAACTGAAACAGATACACAAATATGAAGTTCATATCAGAACAGAAGATACCTACTTTATTTTAGGATAGGATGTGCAAGAGTGCTAAGTGAAATATTTAGTTTGTCAAATCCCTTCCAGATATACATAAATATTTTAAGTCACTAATCAGAATGTACACCTTTCAACTGAGGTATTCTGCAAAAACACTGCTCTATGTTTCTACCTATCTTTCATTTTAATTCTTTGCATCACAGTCCATCCAACTGATAGTCTGTAATTTAATTACTCAAGAGGTTGCCATTTTTATTTAAAAAATAAATACAGGAATGAATATATTCATCAATTTAATCTATATTTCTATAATGTCACTGAATGTTTTCAGACATTTAATTTTACTACATCTGGTTGTACGTGAATGTTAGCATACTGTAGATTAACAATTCTAAAACACGATTATAATAGTATTTTTCTTCTCCAGTGTTTTAATTTAGTAATAGCTTCTATCAGGGATCTGTGTTTTCTATAAACACACTGTATACCTTCATAAAAACATTCTATAATGGCTTAAATTTCAGGGCCAAAGACAGTCTCTGTCATATATTCTTAGCTTTTTCTTTTTTTTTCCGCTTTATAGACTTTTTAAAAAAGTATTAAAACTATTACTAGTATGTAGGCTACACAAAATAAGGGTTTGGCCCATAGACCACAGTTGTTAATCCTTGAGATTTAGATATAAATCTACATATAAAGTCTAGGAATTATTTCTGGAGACACATAAACAAGTTCTGAAATTCCAAGTAATTCAAAAGGAAAATGTATTCCATTCTTTTGCAAGTTGTATCTTCCCTAGCTCTTCTTTCAAAAACACAAAGCTCACTTCTTAAACAAATTTGTGATATATCTCTATCTACTTACTTATTTAATCATTCAATTCATCCCCATTTATAAGGAGTGGACTTAATGACACTACCAGTAGCATGCTTGTATTACTGTAACACATTATAAAACATAGCCATATCCATAGTTAACAGTAAATGAAGTGGTAAAAAGAGGACAATCAATCTGACTCACAGTGACTTAGTAAAAGGAATTTACCATTTCAAAAATATTTAAACATGTAGTAATTTTTTTCATTACCACAAAGTAACATTAAACAAAGTATATAAGGAGACAGTCATTTTGTGACATACTTATAAAAATAAAATGCTCTGAAATTATACATTGTTTTAAAATTCTCTTCTGAAAAGTATAAAGTAGATACATCTAATTATTATTAATAAAATGTAGACTATAGTAAAGTATATTGTGATTTTTTTTTTATAACTCTTAGCATTTGCACAAAATACAACTCTACAAATTGTAATAGCAATTTGATATTAAAAGTTCAGATACAAATTACCTTGTTAAGACAAGAAATGATATGACTGAGGTCAATCCATGGAGCACCCGCTTCCGTCACCTGATGAAATAGATGGTCCCGAAAGAGTTTCAATAGATAACGATCTCCAGTCTCTGACCAAGTAGGATCCTTTTGAAACCTGGGAAAGTTAATATTTTAACTTCAATAAATCATGCTGTTTGATCATATGTCTATTATATTATTATGTTTATTTTCAGATTTAAGATGAAGTTCAGGGGTTCAGATTTTAGACTTAAGTTTAACTTTACTGCTTTCTCCTGTAAATAAGAATGCATTGGGCTTCTTACATAACGATTTTTTTTAACCTTCCAAAAGCAACAGGAAGACTGAAACTTGTTTTTTCAAATTTTATGTTCAGATTGACCAGAGTTTTTTGAATAACCTCACTTAATATGATATTATATGAGTATTTGCTTGCAATTGTCAAGGGCAGTTACCCCGTACACATTCCTCTCTTACATCACGCTATTTAGGTGATGTAAATAAATGAAGAAAGAAAATGTCTTTAGATAGCTTTGGAATAGGTTTAAAGATTTACCCTTTTCTTCCTTCCACTCTCAGGTAACACAGCAGAGAGAGACCATCATATACATGTTCTACTCCACCCATGAGAAAAGAACAGGAAAATATTTAGGAAACAAAAAGCAGGTAGACTTTGGTTTCCTACCATCATGTGATGATGTAAAAGTGAGCTTTTACATCAATACAAAGAACTGAAAAACTAAACAAATGTCCACTGCAGTTTTCAGTGACCTCCAGAACTTATTAAGAGCTTGGTAGGGAACAAAGGCATTCAAATAGTCAAAGAAAAATGTAATTGCATACTTAGGTAATGCTATTAAGAACAAGGAATATGATATAGAACAAAACAATTTAATCTGGAAAAGAGGCAAGGAAGGTTTTCCAAAGGAAGCCATAGATATTCTCCCCCAGAGAAGGACTTCCACAGTCAGAAGCATCAGTGTAAAAAGGATAGAGCATGTAATACTTGAGAAATTTAAGAGAGTGTGGCTAAATGGAATTGGGAAAGAAGAGAGAATGAGTACACAAGGAAAGGAATAATTAGGAAAGGAATAGTACAAACAAGACGACAAAAGATAAAAACAAATAATGAAAGGAGGTAAGATAAAGAGGAGGATACAATTTTTTAAAAATAAAAGGCAGATCTAAGGCAAGGATGAGATGGGAAAAGTCAGATTGCAAAGCCTTAGGTCTTCTGAAAGGGGAAAAATGGTGTGTGTTGGGGGGGAGAATCCCACATGGTTTAAACATAATCATCTATGTGCTTGGCAAATATCATTCCTGAGATCCCCACTTAAAATGCTGATTAAACAGGTTCATTTATTTCTGTTTCCTTTCAAAATACCACCAGGTTGACAACACATGTCCAAAATGGTATGTTAGGACATAAGGATAAAAGGAGCAGAACTCTATAAAGCCAAAAAAAAAAAAAAAAAAAAAGTGGGGGTGGGGGTAGAGGTCACAAGAAGCAGCAAGTCATCCCACTACGGTTTAAAGGAGCGAAAGTCAATAATGACATATAAATAAGACAGACTGAGGCCGAATCTAGCAGAATGACGTAGGATTCTAAAAACAATAAATGAATACTCGTTTCTTATCTTTACTCCCACTTCAGTCTGGCAGCAATGTCCGAGAAGGGTATTAAAAATGTTTCTAGAAAGCATGAAAAAGTCTTATGTTCAGGTATGCCAGGCAAAATAAGAGATGAGGAGCAGAGAAGTGGATGACACTATTCAACAAACACATTTCCAGCACCAAGTTACTCCAAAAAATATGGTTTATACTATAAACAAAAGGTTGAAGGTTGGACGGTTGTTTTTTGTAGAAATAGTGACATTTGTAAGTCTACCGAAACAAAAATCCAAACAACATCACACTGTTTTAGTATACGTTCTACAATCAGGCTCCATAAAAAAACCTCCCCATTCACTTTCTAGAACTTATATTTAATATGAATGGAAAATCAAGGATCAGAAATTCTTTGGAAAATAAAACAAAGTAAATTCTTGTTTCTAATGATACATTGCCAGGAACAGAACAAAATTTAAAACTAAACACAAAACCTAGTGAGAAATCTAGAAATGACAGCCTCAGAAAAACAAGAATTAGATGTCATAAAGATAGAAACATTTAGATAGCAAAACATTCTTGGAAATAAAAATATGATAGTAGAAATTGGAAAATTCACAGGAGGATTCAGAGAAAGTTTAATTTTAGACAAAAACAAGAAAGTAATTGCCTAAGAAGAACAAAATATACTATAAAGAGAAAAGAATGTAAAAAAATAAATTGCAATGGTATAACATCTGCGTACTGAGAATTCCAGTAAGAGAGAAGAAGCTATGAAAGAAACAGATTATTATAAATTTCCAAGACTGAAAGGCCTCACTAGTGAATAGATAAAACTGAATCAAATGTCCTCATCCAAGGAACAGCACTGAAATTCTAAACAATAGTCATAAAGAAAAGACCCTAAAAGCATTATAAAAGGGGAAGAATTTGTGTGGAAATTAAAAGACAATGGAGCAATGTTTTCAAATTCCAAAGAAACCATCATCACATACACCAGTACCTAATTATGTACTAGTGGTATTAACACAATTACACAAGAGAAATTAAAACGACAAACATTGAAAAGGAAGAAATACATCATTTATATATATATATACCTCAGTAAACCAAGATAATCTACTGAAAAACTATTCAAACAATAAGAGTATCAGGGCACAAAATTTACAAAAATCAGTAATTCTCATATAAACCAATCACAAGCAGAATTAAGACTAAACTGGGGGGTTGGGAGAGTTCCTATTTATAAGGGCAACAACAAAAATAAGAATAAATTTGGAGTGCTAAAACTATGCAAAAAACAAATTAATACACTGAAGAATACTAAAGTTAGAATGAACAAATAAAACTATATACCACTGGTTAAGATAAGTTATCTTGGTTAAGATAACTAAACATCTAAAAATATAAATACTCCTTAGGTTTATTAATAAACAATGTTATCCTGTAATAAAAATACAAGAGGCTTGTTGATTTTTTTTTTTTAATCAAACAGGCTTAGACTAGAATTTCCATAGAACAATCAAAGTTTTAGGAAAATCACCCACCAATAAAAGGAGATAAGAACACTAGATAGATTTTTTAAAAAATCTATCACTCAAACAGTATGAAAACTGTGCTTTCTTAAACAAGTGGGAAAACTCAAACTTTGTAATAAAAATATTCTGGACCACTGTAACCGTCTTTTGGGGGAATAAAGCTGAATTCATACCTCACATTCTATATCAACTTCAAATATATAAAAATTTTAAAATAAAAAATGAAATCGAAACTATTCTAGAAACTACGAATTAAATCCTTGATAATCTTACGAGTGGAGAAGGCCTAACACTAAATTCAAGAGTACAAGAGAAATTTGATCAATTAAACTGCATATGTAAAAACTTAGCATGGGAAATAAATGAAGCAAAGGCAAAAAAAAACAAAAAAACAAAAAAAAAAACCCCACAAACTAATGGGTAAACCTCTCTAGCTCCTATTAAAATAAAGACAAACAAAACAACAGAAAAAAACAAAAATGGCAACCTCATTCTATGTAAATACAAAATAAAACTGCCTAGAAACTCAATTCCTCATCTATCTAAGAAAAATACAAGTTTGAAAAAGTATTATTAGTGAAACTCATATACACTGTACACTGGAAAACCTACCCACTGCAGTTTACTGGAGTAACATACCCATTTATTTTACAATCATAGTTGGGTTTATATTTATGTAAACACAAAATTCAGTATATTTTATATAAAATTTTTATTTTAATAAAATTTTTATTTCGTATAAAATAAAAATTCCATCTATGGGATGGAATATTACATGGCCATTAACTAAGAGAAAGCATGACAGAATGGTTAATAACACATATTCCCAAATTTTTCTCTCTGGAATTGAATACTGGCTCAAATTCTTACTAATTATCTGACTTTGGACCAAGTATTTAAAACCTCCATGTTTCCATTTATTAGTTAAATGGGAAGGCTTATACTACCTTATTACAGAGCTGTTAAGTTAGGTCAGATCTGTAAAGTATTAAAAAAAATGTGTTTCACAAACACTAAACATTATGTTTAAAAAGATTTTCCAATTATGCTGTTATTAAAAAATGTGGGGTGAGGAAAGAAATGATCTTGAAATTTGGGAACTACATAAAGAAACCAAGACTGGTAAGAGGAACTGGGGAGAGAGGAGGTATCTCCAGGTATGAATTTTCACTGCAAACCCTTTTTACATATTTTTAAGAAATTATTTCTATACAGTGTATTCAAAAGATTTAATTCATATGAATAATTTTGAGACAATCTACATTTTTATACCAAAACAAACACTACCAAAGAAAGCATGAAAGTAGAACAAAGACATTTTCAGACTTAAAAAATACAAGCTTTCTCAGGGATCTACAAAATGATGCACTTCATTAAACCAGAAAGGAAAAAACAAGAAAGAGCAAGAAAGTTTCTAACACAAAGAGAGAAACAATGAGAATTTTCAGAATAACAGAGAAGGAAAGCTGTACTGCTTAAAGTATGCGTGTGAACAGGCTTACAATGCACTTAGCACAGATAAAAACAGAAGGATAGGGGATCCAAGGACAATTTCTCTAAAGGGGTGAGAAGAGCAAAGAGAGGGAAGGAACAGTAATAGGTTACCTACTTTTGACCATATGGAAGGTCAAATGTATGGAAAGCTTTAATTTTGGCAGAAAGTTTGGAGTGACCTAGTGGCAAATATTTTAATTTGCTCAATTTTCTGTAAAACAAAAATAAAAAAGCACAATACAAAAGAAAGAAAATATGGTCACGATTTACTTTGTGATGCAGTGATAAACATTTACCTTGTTATAAAAATGTCAATACTGAATAATAAAGGTTAAACTCAAAATTTATGGGTTAAGTGTGTGAGGGAGGGAGGAAGGGACAGAGAGGGGGGGGGAGGGAGAGAGAGTTTAGTTAGAAGGCACTGTGAAAGACTCAACTTCTACAACATAAATCAGTACCTAAGTTAAATAATGAAAACATTAAGAAATAGTGCCACAAGCATGGCTCTAAAAATTTTTTTAACTCAATAAAATGATAGAAGAAGCAGTTAAGTTTTCTTCTTATTTAATGGTTCAACATATAGTCATGTTCTCTTCATTTAGAAGTTTTTAAGGAAATACGAATTGAGTCTTGTAATTTTGAAGTGGTCAAAAAATTCTTCAAGCAATGTTTCTGAAATGAAATATATCATACTCATGTATCATGTAGCTAAGCTGCTAGCTATTCCGTCACTGAGAGTTATGTAAAACAACGACTGTTTCTTTTTGAAGACACAGTAAACTTTTAACTTACAGAGAGGTAGAACTAAATGTAAGATAGAGATATCTTCCCAATGTCATTGATAGGAGAGCTATAGTTAAAGCACTTAAATAAAGTTAAGAGTCATGCAACAATTAGAGATGTTTAAAGTCTCTAATCTGAGCAAAGTAAACTAAATAGACCAGACTTCAAAAAGGAGACAGAGAAGAGGCAGTTTAATAGTCATAGTATGCGCCATCTCGTGTACAAACCATACTGGAGATTTCTAATACAGAACATGTTTTGTGTGGATATGCATAATGTAAAACCCTTAAGTGCGGCACACTAGGCCATGCATAAAAAACAGCACTCCAGAAGCTAACAACAGACTTTTTTAAGGTCACGTCATACGAGAATTTTTTCTTTTTCCAAATACAACCAGTTAGAATAAGGTATATGGAGTCATGTTATGCAGAATAGTGCCATTAACTGAAAAAATAAAATCCTTACTCTGGCCTCTCATTGATTGTTCCCAATTTTGCTAGGAGCCTGAACAGTCTTCCATTTTGAACTTCCTATAAAACATTTTAAAAAGAGAAAGATTATTGTTTCAGCCAACTGAACATAAAAGTGAGTTCATAAAAACTAGTATACTACACTGTTGTGACCTTTAAACAATAAATCCTAATGCCCAACACCCCCATACTTTTAAAGGCAACATGTCCATTTCACCTAATAGCAATACTTTTAAGATGTTTATGCAGCTGGCCATTTTAAAGAGTTATTAAAGGAACTTACATTTTATTTTTTTCTTCCATATCCCACCAACAAAAAAAATGTCACATAACAGCAAAATGGAGGACAAAAAGAAGTATCAAAAAAGCTAAAATACTGTAAATTAAGTTTGGACAAAATATCTGCAAATCATCTAAGTCACATACTACTTAATATTTTATTTATACAGATGGGTGCAAGTGTGTATATATATTTAAAGTGCTCTCTATACCTTTGCAAGGTCTTCCTCAATGACATCATTTCTCATTTGAGCAGCATCCAACTGAGTATAAAATCGAGCACCAATCATGGGCATGATGTCATTTACACTTCGCATCCTATTTTGGTCAGTCAACAAATACCTAGTCAAGATAAGGAAGAATCACTTGAATGTCAAACATGCAATTAAAAAAAAAAAAAAGGTAATGTAACCCACAAGTATATAGCTATCACTGCCACCACATCAGTGTACACTATTTTAAAAACATTCTTGGCTGGGCACGGTGGCTCGTGCTTGTAAGCTTCAGCCTATGAAGCGGGCAGGGCTAGGGATCGTGGTTCGAGTCCCACCTGGGGCCCATAGCGAGCGAGACCTAGTTCCAAAAAAATAGCTGGGTGTGGTGGCGCGCGCCTGTAAACCCGGCTACCTGGGAAGCTGAGGCTGGGGATTGCTTGAGTCTGTGGTACCCCAGGCAACGAGAGCCTGCGGTTCCACGGGCAGAAATACGAGACCTAGTCTCAAAAACAAAACAAAACAAAACAAAAAACCAAACATTCTTTCACGCAAGTAAAGTTCACTTTTGAAAAACAGTATTTGCTTTCCTCTGGAAAATTTTAAGTCAACAGAAAAACTGTAAACAAGTCTCTTTATAATTTTACTATTATGAAAATGAGAAAGTAGAATAGTTACATCTACTATTTCTATTCTCAAACCTTTACAATAGTAAATGAAATGATGGTACAAGCTATTTCGGAGGAGGTGATATAGGGAGTTGTAGGTGGGGAGACTTTTGCTCTTCAAAAAATTTTTTTTGAAACTAAAACCCAGTTTTCATTTTGATAGACTAACCAAGCCTCAGCTTTTTAGTAAGCTGTCCTTTGTTTAGCTTTGTTTACTAACAGTTGTTACTTTATATTTTTTTCTCAGAACTTTTTCTCAGAACATATGAGAAAAGACCACCTTTTTCTCTCATTATACTGGGGCAGAAAAATATTTCAAAGGATTGCCTGCTATAATACATAATTGCCATTTACCTATTATTGCTTATCTTGATAGGTTAGTCATTTCCTAACCATATCATTTAAAGCAATATATATGCATATTTATGTATGTATTATATTATTAACTCCTCCCCATTAGGATGAAAGGTCCAGAAAATGGGGCATTTTGTTCACCGTGCTCAAAATGTCCTCTGCTTGAAAAAGTAAATGGTTATACTCATGTCGATAGCTATTTATCTGTAATTACTAATATACTTCTCTCTACCTGTACTTGAAATTAATACAACCTATGTGACTTTGGCAGGTTTCTTTACCAATGTATCAGATTTGTCATCTCGAAAATGCAGCCAGCAATGGTAATTAATTTATAGGATCACTAGGAGAAATTAATTCACATTAATCATTTCAGAAGTACCAGGTATATGGTACTGAGCCTATACACAGTAGTCCCTGGTTAGTATGAGCTTTTGTTTATTCAATTTCTTAAAAATTTTTTTGAGACTAGGTCTCTCTATGTTGCCCAAGGCAGTCCCGATCCCATGGACTCGAGCGATTCCCAGCTTCAGTCTCCCAAGAAGCTGGGATTACAGGCGCCCACCACCACGCCCAGCTGCTTTTTTGAGACCAGATCTTGCTATGTTGCCTGAGGCAGTCTTGAGCCCACGAACTCAAGCGATCCCAGGCCTCTTGCCTCCCAGAGCTTGGATTACAGGCGCATGCCACCACGCCTGGCTGTTTATTCAATTTTTATTATGGAATATTTCAAACACACAAGTAGAGACTTGTATAATGCATATCCATGTACCCATCATTCAATTTTAGTATGTTAACATACAGTTAATTTGTTACATTAAAACCCTTTACTCCATTTTTTACAAAAAGGAAAATTTGGAGATCATAACCTGAGATTACTTGAGACAGCTTAGGTGTTGAAAACTAAGGCTAGAATCACTATTGTTATATGAAACAAATATTTTCATTTAGAAGAAAAGTCATCTGGTTTGATTATTAATAGTAACAAGGCTACCACTGGGTTTCCAATGCTCTGCCATAAGCAGAACACTAATGCCAATGTAACAAGGTGGCAACTCTATCCTCCATTCCTCCATTCCATAACCCAAGGTTAGCCAGGAAGAAACTGGGTCATCCAGGGACATAAGAGTTACAAGAACAGCTAAAAATAAAGAGACTTCTGAATAAGCTCTAGTACACCATAATAGGAAAATTTCAAGAGATTTTTGAGCACTTGTTCTCTAAATAAGAATCATGATTGTTCATCCTCTGAAATTCTTCAGTATTAGATGCATCTTACATAGGGGAGAATTTGTGATGACAGGAGTTCACAGTGGTTTCTATTAAGTCAAATTCCTTTCAAACCTATATTCATATTAGAATAGTGGGCTTGGTATACATGCTTTCTGATAGCAACAGAGATTGCTATTCTGGTCATCATGCAGGTAACTGGTTTGCACCTACAGTTTTTTTAATTTTTTTTTCAGTTTACAAATAATATAATGGTTTATTGACAGTGGCGGGTTATTTTCAGGGGGCTGGTAGTCAACCCAGGCATTGTCCAGAATCCAGCACCAAGTTCACCACAGTCTCCAAGCTTCTCACTTGAACTCCAAAAGGGTGAGCACATCGCCCTCACAAACTGGGCCTTTCACGTTGCAAATGATGGAGCGACTGGTGTTGTCCATGAATTCAAGGCACACCTGTGTGTATGGGTCCTGCGAGTCAGTCCTGCCCAATACTTTAGTGACCCTAGCCAATTTTATGGGCTGCACACGGTTTGTATCCATGATGGCAGCACGGTGACGGTCAGGCAGAGAGCACCTACAGTTTATTTATGACAGTTTTCACAAAGATACCTACGACTCTCTAGAGTAGCACTGTCTACTAGACCTTCTGAAATGATGGAAATGTTCTGTGACTACACTGTCCAATACATCAGTCACAAACTACAATGTGGTTTTCAAGCTCTTAAAATGTGCCTTGTGCAAGGGAAGAACTGAATTTCAAATTTTATTTTTTCTTAAATTTACAAGGTTATAATAGCAACCAGAGCAGTTTTAGAGGGTCTTCTCTGGTCAAATGTTTAAAATATCAATAATTAAACATTCTTAGAAATTTACTCCAAAAAATAGTTGCTTAGCAATAAAAATAAATAAATTCAAAGTTATTTTAACTATGTTTCCCCTAACTTTAAAAAGCAAAAACTGAAACAGAACCATGTTAAAAGGCTGTTTTGAAAAAGCTCCATCCTATATCATAAGTTCATTATACACATTTAGTCATGTATTATAACTTACAAAATCAGATTCTTCAGGTCAGAGGAATAGTTGATTGTCACCAGTTCCATGGCTTTCTGTAAGTTCTCTCGCTGAATTCCTGCCAAAGAGTTGCAAGCCAAAGCCAACACAACTTTTCCTAATGATATCAGATCTGCTTGCTGACATGAAAGAACAAATACATCTTTAAATTTTTATTTTATAGGCACAAATTTAATATACTGACATTACTGCCTGAATGGAAAAAGCACCTTCAACAAAGAAGCTGCAGAATTCAGCAAAGGCTTCTCAAATTTTGATGATCATCAGAATCACCTGAGAGCTTATTAAAAAGACGATGTTTGAGTCTCTCCACAGATGTTCCCATTCAGTAGGTCTGGATGAGGTCCAACATTTTTAAAGCACCCAGACAATTCTGATGAAGGTAGTTCTAAGTTACACTTTAAAAAACACCACTAAGTAATTCACATTCAAGTATAAGCTTATGATTCAACTTTTTTTTAACTACTTTTAAGAATGGTTACTTGTTTTACTATAATAATTACAATTTGCAATATGCCCTTTTCTTGTTTTCCACAATACCCAAAACATAGTGGGAACTTGGAGAATTATTTTAAGAAAAGTTAGCCATCACCAACATAGCATCAATATTACCTGACTTCAGAGTACATTCTCCAAAGTATCAAAAATGCTACAAACCTCAGTGATATCCCATCCCATCTGTTGTTTCCAAAGAGACAATTTTTACTGGCTTTGAGCTCTGTAATCATCTGATTTCCTACCTTTTTTTTTTCCTTTTTATAGATTTGCCACTTGAGACTTTCCTTCTAAAAGGACTTTCAAAACAGCTGGCTGAATTGAGGTAAGCTCTCTATTACCTATTGAAACTCCAGGAAACAGAATGGTCACCCCAAGCGGCCCTGGTTGGCAGGTAACTATAAATAATCACATGCCTAGGAGAATGGAGTAGCTCAGAGTTAAATGACATATATTTTTAAATAATTTCTAAAGAAAACTTTGTATGTCTTCAAAATCTGAATTAATGACTTTAAGTTTACTTATTGAATATTGGGTTAGTAGGGGTTTTCAAATTTAGCTATTTGAATCACCCAGTGACTATCCTCTCATCCCAACTTCTAGTATTATTATTCTGATATGCAGCTGGTGTTGAGAACCCTGGTTTTGTGAAATATTTGTAGTTCATATTGATGGAATTAGATGAGTATTTCAACGCAATCATTAAAAAAATGTTAGCATTATTATGACAATCAACATTTTGTTCAAATTACAAAGAACGAAAGAAAATCAAATTCCATTACTAAAATAACTTTAAAATTTTCTTATTTAAAAATTAATTCAAAGCTATCATTTATGAATCTGAACACTATGAATTAGTGGAAAGACATTTAGATAAACTACTTTGAATCCATTAAGAAAAGAGATGTCAAGGAATCATGTGAGATAATCTTTTCAAAACTTCATTAATGGTACAGAATTAGAAGCCCAGAGGCAGGAGGAAAGGTGGCATGGGAAGAACACTATTACTGTTGCCACTAGTTCTATTAGTTGGAGGAAACTTCATGAATTCACCCAAGAACAATTCCCCTCAATTATTCTCAAGATCAAATACAAACAATCCAAGTAACAGTAAAGAAATCATATAAATGTTGGTCAAGAGAAATCATACATGTGAATGCTATGCATTTCTTTCCACTGCTTCTTTCCAATTATCACTGTTAGAAAACTAAAGGTCTTTATTATCAAGTATTTGAGCAGCACACACCAGTACACAGAATCCCAACCCTTAAAACAGCAGAATTTTCAATTTGGCTCCACCCTGAATCAATGCTGTACTATCCCTCCCACCTAGAATATTTTATTGTCCTCTATTATAAGAGAGGTTGGAAACAAAAATCCAAGATAGCTGAACTCAATGTGTTTTACATTAAAAAAAAAAAATCTGATTTTCAGGACATCCCACCACCTTTCTAAAACTGACTCAAGAACTGAATACCCATTTTCAGAAACACAACACACAAATCATACAAACTAGATTAAATTAGAACTGATAACTTTAAACAAAAATGATTAGTGACGTCTTAAAGAGTTCAACATTATAAAAACTCAATAACTCTCCTTTCCTTATTTCCCAACTAAATACTTTTCCATTTTTTATTTTGCTTCTTACCTCCATCTGGTTTTTCCCCCCATTTGTTGAATTCTGGAGGTTTTCCCCCCAACTCATTTTCAGTTTCTTCCTGATTCTTGACTTCTTGATTTTTCTCTGATTCTATCTATGGCTCTACTTATGTCCATTTTACTGAAAGTCAGTCTCTATTCACGTGTCTGAAACAGACTATGAAAAATAGACTACAAGAAACAATGCACTCCTTTCTCATGTACCTTCTCTGCAAAATCACAATTTCCCTTTTGGTGACTATTTTTAATTTTCTCCTTTACCTTTCTATAGCTATATGAAAAATTTTCCAAACACATGGATACCCCCAAAAAATTTAAAAAAAAAAGAAAAGAAAACCTAATATATCCTTTACTGCTGAAAACCAAAGTGAAGATCACAACTAGCTGAAAGCCTAAATTCATGAATGCAAATTTGTAGCTTCATCCTAACCAATCAGTTAATCCCAAACACTTCAAATTTGTTTGTTTGAAACTGCAATTAATTATTTTTTCTTTTAATGAATTGTTTTCAAGGTGACTATATAACCCCCCCACCAAAAAAAAAAAAGATCCAAAGAAAAAATTGAAAATATTACTGATATTTACAGAAAACCAAAATCAAACTAGTGTTCTTTTATACTAGTAAATTTCTTATAAAGGAACATTAGTCAGACTAGAGAGGAAAGAGGACATACTATAACTGTGTACTTGTAGGAAACAAAAACTAAGATTTTTTTTTTAAACAGGATCTCCAGATACTTGGTTTAAGAGATTTATGGCACTGTTTCAAATAAGGTCTAATCTCTTTTCAAAAATTTAGTATTTTCCTAGGTATATAAGATCATGAAGAAAAATTATTCAAAGTGAATTAGTTAGGTACTAAGTATAACACTGAAGATAAAAAAAAAAGGAGCTAGGGAACAATCCCCTCAGATAGGACAAATTTCCTTAAGGAGAAAAAAGCTGCTACCGGGAAAAACAGCAGTCAGAGTCTTCCATCTATTGCCCACTAGATGGTGCTATCAACAAAGTCAGCTTGGCTGATGTTGAAGTTAGTGGACAGAGAAAGGTGTGAAGTCTGCATACAGCTGAATGAATGTGTGCAGAGTGGTTCTAAGACTAGGGGACTGCACTGTCTGTGGTGCATTAGAAAAAGAAGAGACCTATGAATGAATTGGAACACTAAACACTAGTCACTACTTCTCATTCTGTACTTTCCTTTATGTTCTGAGATTCTGCATTATGATAAAGTGAAACTAAAATCTTCTTTAAAAGCTTTAATAGAGCCGGGCACGGTGGCTCGTGCTTGTAAGCTTCAGCCTATGAAGCGGCAGGGGCTAGGGATCGCGGTTTGAGTCCCGCCTGGGGCCCGTAGTGAGACCTAGTTCCAAAAAAATAGCTGGGCATGGTGGTGCGTGCCTGTAATCCCAGCTCCCTGGGAAGCTGAGGCTGGGGATTGCTTGAGTCTGTGGTACCCCGGGCAA
>PVHY01012537.1:0-44182 GCA_004024945.1 Uropsilus gracilis | reverse complement strand
ATATTATCAAAATGACCATCTTACCAAAGGCAATATATAGATTCAATGCAATCCCAATAAAAATCCCAATGACATTTTTTAAAGAGATAGAACAAAAATTACTGAAATTCATATGGAATAACAAAAGACCCCGAATATCCAAAAGCCTCCTGACCAGAAAAAAAGAGAATGGAGGTATTACAATCCCAAACTTTAAACTGTATTACAAAGCCATAATAATTAAGACAGCATGGTATTGGTACAAAAACAGTCAGATCAATGGAACAGAATTGAGTGCCCTAAAATAAAACCACACATCTACAGTCAACTAATCTTTGATAAAGGTGTGAAAAACTTACCTTGGAACAAGGATAGCCTCTTTAATAAATGGTGCTGGGAAAATTGGACTAAGACATGCCAAAAAAAATGGATGGACCAAGAAATCTCCCTTACCCCATGTACAAAAATAAACTCAAAATGGATAAGAGACTTAGAGGTCAGACCTGAAACCATAGCATACATTGAGGAAAACTTGGGCAAAACTCTCCATGAACTACAGTTCAGAAATCCCTTTCTGGAAACATCTTCAGATGGCAAAAAAATGAAGATGAGGTCACTTTTAATCATTTTTCATAAACCAGAGCAATCAACAAGACACACCAGGGTACAAAACAAGAGAGAAAGTTTTCAGGCTAAAGAAAGAAAGTTGTGAGTGAAAAGTAGTGGCCTAAATTAAATAGGGTACTTTTTTCTTTTCCTCTGAGTTATAAAGAAATTTCAAAGCTGGATGCCATCTTGGAAAGCAATCTTCTATACTTTTCCTCTAGAAGTACCTGATTGCAAATCAAATTTAAAAAGAGGCTAGGTTGGGTTGAGAAGGGGTCATTCCTTTGACACCTATCAAATATCAAACACTGAAGATTAGAAGAGGATAATTCAGATAATACATGTATAGCACTTTGACTAGCTCAGCAGGAAGGAGCCATCTACATTCAAGGAACTTTTAAAAAAGCATGCTGATAAAACAAGTCCTATAAATATAGAGCAAAAGAAGAAGGGAATAACTGCTATCACCTCTCCATAACTGCTATCACCTCTCCATTCCACAAGTATATTTACTAAGGACCAAAATAAGAACAGACTTTTCAATGTTGTTATCTCATGACCATCCATTACCATATAGTTAAAATCTAGAGTTCTAGTAACTATGCACTAGACAGTATTATCTCAGTGGCAAACTTTACCTCTCAAATCCTTAGAATACTTAAAAGGATACTCTAGCTCAGTAACTGTAAAAGTTACCGTGATAAACAACTCCCATATCAAATCAGTGTCCACTATGTTGTTGATGGATTAGGTTTTCATATGAATATACCATACAAATAGATATGTCCTTTCCATGTATGTATGGAAAATTTGCTCTTGTAGCATAAAAACTAGTCCCTTTTCTGAACAAGTAAGATGCATATAAGATGTAGAAATTCAAATCCAGTTTTTAAGAAAATGAGAAGTCTCTTTACTGAGAATATTTTATAAAATAGAATGAACATAAAACCTCAACCAGATAGATTAGATGATGAAATAGATTATATAGGTAGATAGATAGATGATGCACTCATACAGTTGTTTTCTTTTACTAAATTATAATTAGCTTCTATTTTTCAATTACTTTTTAAAAATGGAGGGTCAAGATGTGATATCATAATTAGTTAATACTGTAGCAGCTAATTCTTTGACAGATAGCTGAAAATGAATTCGCTACTATTTTCCAGAGTCTGACATCTGCAAGAAAGTGGATCTCAGTGCATCAGAAATATAAACTGTGAAAAAAAAATTTGCTCATATGTCTTTCTTCCCAAATTACACTGTCTCCTGCTCACTCCACCCCCCCAAGAAAGCCAAGGGCATATCTATGTAGTTCAAATGACTGAGAAGAAAGAAATGCATGATAAGAAAATCAAAGTATTAAAAGTCAAACACCATACAGCATCTGGGAGAAAATTGAATTACAAATCTTGAAATCAGTAGATACCATCTTTCTTTGAGACAAAGTAGTTAATTCTTTTTATAGGCCCATTATTTCTAATGTTTTTTCAAAACATTTTTCTTTGTTCATTTTAAAAAAAATATGTATTTTAACATTTTTGATTGAATAGATTTAATATCACTTTGCCTTAAAATGTTGTTTCCCTATTTAGAAAATATAGACCTCCTTAGAATATGAATGAAGGCTTTGAGTTGAACAGGTAACCACTCTTGATAGAACAACAGAAAATATTTTACTTTTTGCATATACATCCAACAAGAATTATCTCACCCAAGTTTTCATTTCCCTTTATTTTGTTTCTATAATGCATTTTCCATATTCAGCTCATTTAAGCTACAGGAAACTCTGGCTTCCTTACTTGACATATCGCTCCATTGGCATTTTACTTTTGTATTTTCATAATTAAGCAACAATGTTTTCTCATCCACACAAGGCCTGAAATCTTGCCCCAAAGGACATGAAAATACATAAACTGTAGAATCAGGAAAGAGTTGTCTTCCTCAGGCATAAGAATGCAAAATGAAATTGAAATAAGGAATACTCCATGACCTGGCTCTTGCCCCTGGCAGTAGGAGCAGACCTCTTCTTGATCTCTGTATCAGAGAAGTAGGAGATAGACCCTCTCTTTACCCCATTTTCTTTCCTCTTTTTTTAGGGGTTCTGTAGAGCTAAGTAGTCCTACTTTGCATAGGTTAGGCAACCACTTAAAAACACTTTGATGTGCAATTGAGAACAATTAACTTTCTTTTCTCTGAAATCACCTCCTTAAATATTCCTTTAGTTTCCATTTTTTCCCTCCAGATATTTTGAAAAAAGGTATAGGTGGTAGTAGATTGAGTTTTAAGATAACAGTTGGGTACAAAATATTTTATTAAACCACTGGAAATTCAAGAAATTGAGGATATGAAAGAATTTTAGAAAATGAGCTACTTGTGCATTTTAGGAATGGCCTCTGTAGACTATTGAGAAATCACAGCTCAGAGTGGGAAGGTATAGTATGCCAAGTCATAACAACCCTAAAAGATAGATCTACCTAATCAAGATGATTTGAACTGCACTTACCAACATGTGTTATTGAGGCATGTGGGCCAGTTGAAACTGAGATCAGTGGTGGCCCTTCATGCTCACAAGAAAATTGACCATTTCTGTAAGGGCCTAGAAGGATAAATTTTGGGGGTATTACCCAGAATTTGGATTTTTATCAGAAAAAACAAACAAACAAACAAACAAACAAACAAGCAAACAACTAGCTACTAAAGAAAACTAACTACATGCCAGGATAAAGGCTAATTACTACTTATATTACGTTTTACTAAATAGTTACTAAATACCTTCTAATTATTTTTCTCATGAGTCTGAAAGTGGGTGAACCTTTTAGCATCTGTGAACATTTTAGCATCTCCTGCAATCTTAAACAGGAGACAATGGGGGGGGGGGGGTAGCATCCCCTAGCAAGTCACTCTGCCCTCTCTTTGATATGTGAGTCTCCCTCTGCTCCTCTTGATGTCCTGACCCCTGCTATTCCTTAGCTTAGTGTTATTGCTGATCTGTATATTCATTGTCATCTATTTCCTTTATAATATGCATCAATATAGATCCTCCTTAAATATGTAATTCAATTTGCTTTCTTCCTGCTACTAACCTGTCTGATATTAATTTGATTGCCCTACCAGTCCAAGAAGAACCCAGAAGGTTGAAGGACATCCCTCTCTGCCCCAACACTCATCTCTGCCTCCCCAGACTGGCTCTGATTTTGTCTGCTTAATAAAATACTTGAGAGTCTGTGAAAGAAAAGTGTTTTAAAAAGAAAAAAAATGTTCTATTACCACAAGGATAAGCTGTGTGTGTGTGTGTGCGTGCTTTCAAAGCACTGATTTAACCAATCTGTTCACTTAAAAACTTGAAGAAACAAAGTCCCGAAGTTGTCTAAATAAACATATAAGAGCCAAGACTAGAAATATCCCCTCCTGGTTCCCAACTCTGCTTTCTGTTTTTGCAGACAACACTTCATTCCTCCTGCTTCCACCATCCCCAGTATGATGCCAGAAAAATCTGGGCTGGGAGGGTGGGGGCAAGTGATTCTGAGAAGGAAGTAATGAAAAGAGATCGGTAAGGATGAAAACCTTAATACTTCTAGTGCACAAAACCTACAAAGTGTGGGAGCATGACTGTATGACAGACAGAGGAGATTTGTTTGGCCAAGGTAAGAAGTGAATTATTCTTCTAGAAAAACACAGGCCATGGGTTTCTTCTCAGTCAGTACTATTCATTGAAGAACTTTGATATGATTATATATCTTTTAATAAACTGTCTTTTTAATTTTCATAGATTAATTGTTGAAGATAATGGAGGTAAATGGTGGACAGAAAATAAAAAGTTCTTTGGTGAACAAGTGAATGTGGGAATCCTTAACTTTGGTCCAGGATCTACTTTAGCAGTGACTTTTCCTTTATTCTGTCTTATCAAGTATTTTTCATTTGCACCAGACACTGTATAATTTGACTTCTACATGTCTGTTACTTCAAATTCATTCACTTGTTGACCAGCTTTCTAAAGAAGAGGTGAATAGTCTTAAATCTTTCAGGGCACTATTCATAGTTCCAGTCAGTTCTTAGTAGCTCAAAAAAATGAATGAGCATAGACTACAGAATTGATTTCTCTGTCAATAAAATTAAAGACGAACAATTTAAACAAAGACTTATATGTTCCAGTTGTCAAAAAAGTTGTGTAGAATTCACATGGACAGATTGGCTTCATGGCCTTTTTGACAAAGCCAGTTAGATCTCAAAGGAAGTGTAGTTTAGCCATCACTAGGGCTCAGGGAACCAGCCATGTCCCTGGCTTTCACAGGAGGCTGCTCCTTGTTTGCTCTGGCTGCTCTGGTGAATGCTTAGGTTTGCAGCAGGCCCTATAACATTACCATGCATAACAATCTGTCACTATTATTCATGGCTTTTCTCCAGTCTCCATACTTTTGACATTGCCATTAAAGAGATTCAGTGTGCTTAGTAGCTCTTTAAAAAATAAATAATTGAAAGCTAAATTATATTAAACCGGGCCAATGCTGACCCCTTCACCTCAGTCCATTGCTATCTCCTTAAATGTATTCCTTCTTAAATCATATTGTAATTTGAAGATGCTGAAGTCTAAGTTTTTTGACTCAAATGCAGTTTCTTCTGATGCATAATTCATTTTCACTTTGTTACTGGTGCTGCACACGCAATCGCTTTTTTGGCAGCTAAATGCAGGATGAAATCAACAACTCTGTAAAGGGTGAGGAATCGGAGTGGACATCTTGGCGGAAGAAATATTAAGCATGTCACAATGTTTTGTAGTCTGTCTGGTGAAATGGAGACAAAAACCTCCAACAACCCTCAAGTTAATGTGAGAGAATGGCATTTTATGGCTGAAAATTATCTACCACTGATGTCATGCTGATGTTGCATTTAATTATTCTACCCATCACAGATGACGATGACTTTTGAATATTTTCAAGCCTCACAATTATTGGATGAGGATATTCTTGGAGTTTTGCTGTTGTTAAGGAAGAGAATGCCTTCTGGTTTGTCTGTCACTATTTTATTCCTTAAGGGTTTAGAATTTCCAGTAAAAATATGTGACCTTAAAATAAAGAGACTAGGCAGAAACATCTCTAAGTGATGAGGTTGTCAACATATAGAAGGGTTTGGATGCTTGAAAAAACTAAATAAATTTAGACTTGCAACAAAGACACTAAGATTAAGTGAATTTTAAAATCTGGAATGAAGTCACGTAATATAAAAATCCAGAGGGATCTTAAAAAAATCACTATACTATTTTCTCAAAACAGTAGTGAAATCAGAAAGTATTCTACAGGTGACTTCACTTTTCTTTTCATTAAAATGTTAGCCAATGGCATATATGTTTAATGATATGCTAAATGAATATCAGAAAACATTTTAAATGTCTACTATCTTAAAAGTATATTGCAATAAATCATATTTAGTCCCTATTCACTGTCCTCTTTCCTACCCTTATTATGAAATTCTTCCAGTAACTCTGCCCTCAGTTGCTATCTTTTCTGCAAGGAAGTTTTAAAATACCCTAGGTGATTAAACACTGCAATGTGAGCATGCCAAATGCATGAATGTCTATCTTCTCATTAGTATTCCTGAATGAATGGCCATTATATAGATAGTACAGTCATGTGTTTGATCTGTGTTTTTATGTGCACATGCTGGTGTGTATATACATTTAGATTGCAAGAAAAGAAGGGTAGGCAGTCTTTGTAACATTTCTCCTAATTAAGTTACCTCTTATTTGTTTTCTGTTTACTAGATTATTCCACTGTATTGCATTGGTTCTTCTTGAACACCTTGAAAAAAGACAGCTGAAGACAAATTTTGAGAAATTAGGGTAAAACAACTGAAAGGTTAACTGGTTAGAGGATTTGTTTTATCAGGGCTGATTAAAAGAAATAAATCTTTGTAACTTGATGCAAGGACAATGAGTGACTAAGGCAGGGCACAGAGGAATACATGGTCTTTTCTCTTTCTCATGTATTCAGAGTGACAAATTTGATACAGAAGAGATTTATGAAGTTTAAGGGTAGCTTGGGGATAAAATTTAATCAACTGGTCAATATATCATTATTGAATACAGTGGACAAGCCCTGTATTAGGCACCAAAGGAATACCACAAAATTTAAAGACAGCCAAGAACGTTATTTGAATTTTTTGGAAGATAACTCAAAGTCCAGAAAGAGACACTAGATACAAACAAGAAGAAATATAAGAAGAATTCTTTTCAAATAAACTTGAGTCAACATCCCTCTTAAGTCATGAATGACCTATTTATTGCATCATACACTTTGGGGTTTAATGTTACGAATGCAAAAATTTTCTGTTTGCACGTGCTATAAGTCCAAGAGAGTCTGTGGGTGTATGGATGTGTTTTCTGGCTCATTTATTGGAAAAACTAATATGAAAAATTGTTCTGAGCAGTCCATTTTTCCTGATGAATTTGATGAAAGACAGCAGATGTTTCTCAGGTGTGAAAAATCATCGACTCATACATTTCAACAACTGTAAAAACAAGAAAGCATCTTTTGAACATTATGGCTCCTTCTGGGCATTAGTATATATTTATGATACTTAGCTGTTGTGTTCATCATGATTGTAGCAGAATGCCAGAGCCCTTGAAGTTATCTTTGCTTTTTTTTTTCATAGTTTTTTATATACAAATTTCACATCTTTATAACCCCCAGGGTTCACCCTCCACCATTCCCACTCTGCCCCGCCTCTCCTCCCCTGAGTTGTATACTTCAGTTTGGTTGTTAGCTTGTTTTGACTTTTCTTCATGGCTTTTTGCTTATCTTTCCCATGTCCCATATAATGGTGAAATCATTTGATGCCTGTCTTTTTTTTTCTTTTTGACTTGTTTCTGCTAATATGATTTCTTCTAGGTGCATCCATGTTACCATAAATTCATCTAATTTGTCATTTTTAATTGATGAGTAATATTCCATTGTATGTATGTATATGTATATGGATGAAAAAGATATGGTGTATGTGGTGTATATATACCATATATATATATATATCATATCTTTTTCATCTATATATGAAATATATATATATTATATATTTTTAGATATATTTTATATATATATAAAATATATATATATATTTATATATATAAATTTATAAATTTATGTTTATATAAATTTATATTTATATATTATATATAATATATATTATAAATTTATATTTATATAAATTTATATTTAAATAAATAAATAAATATATATATATATATATATACACCATATCTTTTTCATCCATTCATCTATTTTGGGACATTTGGGTTGTTTCCATTACAAATAATGCTGCAATAAACATAGGAGCACTGGTGTCCCTTTGTACCCACATTGAGGTCTCCTTTACGTAGATTCCCAGAAGAGTAATTGCTGGGTCAAATGGTAGTTCCATTTATCTTTGTAGAAAAATTTTAAATGATCTATGAAACAATCACTTAAGTTTCTCTCTCAAGTTCTCTGTCCTTTCTCTTCACATACTTTATTTAACTGTGTTCTCTCCCCCACTCCTGTGATACAACCCTTTTCATCTCCACCTCCTAGGTTCAGGGGTGCCCACCCACATATGTACACACCCACTGGGACCAGGCATTTACAATCAAGAGGAGGGTGTAACACTTCAAGTGTCAGTCACAGGTGCCCAATGGCCGAAGGGTAAAAACCCTGAAAACTCATTTGCCCTTCCTCAGGCTTTTTTGCTTTTCACTACACAATCTACAATAACCTTCTTCTATAAATTTTCCTTGGCAAATGTGGAACACCATAGCCATGACCAACAAAAGCAAACAGAACGCAACTAAATAAAACAGAACACAACTACAGAACCCAGCATTTAGTACTTTAAGGTGTTGGTGCACCTCAACCTATGGACAAAATGATAAAGAAGTCATTGGCACCAGCAGTAGGAGATCCCTTCTATCTGGCAGTATACAAGCCAAATTTTTTGTCAGAAGACAACACCATGACTGGTAGCAGTGGTTTCCCAGGTCTGGAGTATTACAGTTCTGATGAGATATCAGAGAACTCTACATGTTGTAAGAGTGGTAAGCTCATAATAATCATAGGGTCAACACAAACATACCCTTTAGGATTGTCTTCTGATCTGCCACCTCAATATATGTAACACATACTCCTGGGGGCCACTGTCCAGGCACCCACAGTGTTTTTTGCAAATCATTCTCCAGGCCATATCCCCAAGAAACTATCAGGGTCATCCAGCACATGTAGGGAATCTCTACTGTCCAGGGCCACTCCCAGCCCATAGTTTGTCCTGAGGCCAACCCTGTCTGGTCTGGCAATGAAATATTATCCTCATACCCAAACCAAGCTTTAGCAGAATGTCTGAAGTCTGTATTTGCAGCTCGATGGGAGCAACTGTGAGAGGTAACAACACCTCCACAAGACCACCTTTCCTGCTCCTCTCCTTTAGTGTCTACAACATGCCCTACAAGCATTGGGTCCACCCAGCATGTGGTCCCATCCAGAGCCAGCCAGCATTGTGGACAGCTGTGGCCATACATCCCCACCAATGAACAAACCAAAAAAGAACAATGAAAGTGGAGACTGAGAGACTGAGTGAATAGAAGGGGATAGGGGGTAGAGGAAGGAAGGCATGCCAGTAACCATTTACCTTATTTGCTTATGTAAGAACTTATAATAACTTAGAAATAAAATTAAAACAAAAAAATAAAACGGACACCATTTTGTTTGAGACAGAGACAGTGCAAACCATTCAATGGGCTGAACTGTGAGAGGTTTGGATGGTGGTGATCTATGATGCCTCCTGTTTTCTGAAGCATTGGAATGGAGACAATGGCTCAGGAAGTTATTGTAATACTTTATGATGCCTGCAGCTTTTGGGTTATAGGGTGCATGGAATTTCCATTCAACATCTGTCATTAGCCCAATGCTACAACCAGATATCTATAAAATTAGTTCCTTAGTCACTCTCTACCATCAGTGGATGTCCAAATGCAGCACATAGATGTGCTAGCACTGTCCAAACTGCCTTTTCGTCCATGTGTGGAGCAGAATAAGCTGTTAATAATGCAATAGCAGTATCCACACAGCTGACTGCATACTACAGTTCATCAGAGTGAGATAGTGACCCGATGATGTCTACCTGCAAGTCAGAAGCACCTGTTCACCTCAAAATCTGGCCTGATGCAAAACCTCAGGGGTGAGTCCTAGAACACACATTATTCACAAATGTCCTGAGTTTCCTTAAAGTCCCAGATAAACCCGAGACACACACAATGTTGCCCTATGTGGAGCAAATGTATGTGCAGTTACTGTGTAATCTTCCACCATGGAATGGTTTCAAGCCATCAGACCCAGGCTAGGTGCCTGCTTCATTGTCTCCTGAAGCCAATAGGCATGTCCGATAACAAGATAAAGTTACCTGTTTCTGATACTGTAGGTTCCAGAGATCTTTTCACAGGGCTTGGCCTCACAGTGACCAATGCATGACTGTCCAGTAGTATAATTCCACATGGAGGTCCACAGTGTCAGACCCCTGTACACAGCTCAACTGTCAGTACAGACCCCCAAAGGGGAGGGCTCACGGACCACCAATAGCCACACTGCTCGCAATTCAGCCCATTGACTATTCTGTCCTGTTCCTGTCTCAGACAAAATGGTATCTGTTTGGGGATCTACAATCACAGCACAATATTGGCTGCCCCAATTAGAACCATCTGTGTACCAGCCATCTGCTGGAATCAGTGTCCATTCCTCCTTGTAGGGACTGGTCTCCAACTCAGCTTCTATACAGGCCTCTAGGGTTAGTTCAAAAACAATCTCATAGGACCAAGTGCCTCCTGCAACTCTGTCCATATCTCCATCACAATAGCAATAGAATAAAAACTGTGTTAGCCAGATTGGCTACAAAATGATAAGTGTTCAGCTCATGGCTCAGACTATCCATCAGGTCTGCCGCTGAAGACTTGGCTGCATGCAATGGGGAAAATCACTTGATTCAGTTCACAGTAGTCTAGCCATCATGCACCAACAGCCATCAGACTCCTTCACCAACCACACGTGTGGATTATAGAGACTGTAGGTAGCACACATCCTGCCCACTTTCTCCAATTCCACTATTGTGTCTGCGATTGTGGTCACCTGGCAACTGATATTGCCTCACATTACTCACCTAAGAACTGACACTTGGATGGACAAATACCTGGTGTGTCCATGCAAAACTGCCTTTACCCCCTATATCCTAAAGTGGAACTCTGGCTATGGTCTGCAGTCACCAGTCCCCAATGACATAGCAGATCCACCCCCAAGGTGTTCTCTGGGATTGGCAACAAATATGCTTTATCCTCCTTTGGGAGTAATCACCCAAATTCAGGGGTACTTTCATTGCTTTCTTCTTGACATTCTGGTCTCCATACCCATCAATATAACCAGCAGATCCCTGAAACTTCTCTGGGTTCCCATGTAACAGCATATACTCTGAGCCAGTATCTATCAGAGCTAAACCCCAGTGCACTTGGGTTGGAGACCCATGGATCACAAGCTTAAATATAGCCTGTGGTCTCTTCCTTTTTCCCATGGATGGATTCTTTGGCCCTTGCCCAGTTCAAAGATGAACTCCTAGGCTGTGATCCTAGGCTGTGGTCCTTCTGCATAGAGCACATGCTTAGGGTCTGGAACCCCCTGCTTCCCTCACCGCAGTAGCCCATCCCCTGTAGATTCGAACCTCTGGTCCTTCTGCAATTGTCTCCATGCTTCTAATAAATAGGCATTGGGCCGTGGGTATATTTTGCCCTGATCCACACCTGCACTCACTAGATCCATTCACATCTGGGTGTGGGTGACTCTAAGAGGCTCTCTGACTTTGCGAGGCATGCTTGCCCTTTTTGAGGTCTTTTGTGGTTGGTCAGCAATTATCCATGTTCCCCTAAGTGCACCTATGTCTCCGCCTAGCCAGTCACCATCTTGGTGATGTCATGGACTCGGTGACCCACATAGAGGCACAGGATGCCCATTAGGGATCCAGATGAGGAAGCACTTTAAAGTACCATGTCCCTCATCCCTTCTGTGAAAGGCTTGTCATCAGGGTGACGGACAGGCTTTCATATGCCCTGTCTCATCTCCAGTCCCTAAAGTACCTGCTGTACATTTGCCATCTATCACTGTTTCTGACATGCCCCCACATCAGTCCAGACTGTCCCCATGCAGCCATGATCCAGTCCAGGAGATAGTAGTCACCTGGCTGTCCTGTCAGTTGTTCTGCAGCCTCTGTCTCAGCAATGGGTACAGGGTCACTGAGGACACTCTGTTCATCTTGTGTGCTCTGCAGATGATTCTGTCCACCCCCAAGGTCCCACAGGTACAGTGGTCAAACAACCAAGGGCGATCCTGGTTCCTGATGGAGGTGTTTATCTATGTTGCCAGTTCTGCTTGGGTGTGTGGGCGAGCGGTGGTAAACTGCCATCTAGGGCAGCCCAGCAGCCTGAATCTCTGGACCCATGGGCTGCTGTTGTTTCATCTTCTGTGTCACCACTGGATGTGCCCGGAGCTTCTTTTTCTTTGTCACCAATGGGCAAGCCTGGAAAACAAGCCTCTTCCTCCACTTCAGGAGTCCGGAGTCTCTGGGGTTGCAGGCTGATCAGCCACCACTGGGCGAGCCTGAAACATAGTGCCTACCTCCTCTCCTCTCTGGATGGGGAGTCTGGCTTCTCTCAATTGGCAAATGGTTGCTTTGGATTTCTTCCTTGAGAAACTTCAAACATTGTCATATTTCCCATATCTCATCTTGTAGACGATAAATGTCTCTCTCAGCATGAACTCTTGCAGAGCTGCAAGAAGCAGCCATTCACAGATCCTGCTACTTCACAGCCACTACCTCTGTCCAAGGTCTCCTCTCTGTCACACAGGTCCCATTTCAACTGCCACAGGGATCCATTAATCTCTGGTCATTGACGGGGATGTGTTCACTGAGAGAGGACAATGGCCACCAAGTACCACCTGCTTGTGGTCTGCCATCCAAGGGGCTCCCAAAGGGCTCCATATCTACATTGAATCATCCTGCTGACTATGCCAAGTGTCTGTAACCAGCCCAGTCTGAGTAGGTGCATCATGACTTTAGGACATAAAAAATGTCAGTGCCCTTAAAGTTACCATTGTAGAACTTTTAATAACAAACAGTGGAAGATACAACCACTTGTTTCTCTCTCAAGTTCTTTCTCCTTTCTCCTTGTTTGCTCTTTCTATCTGTGCTCTCTCTGCCCTTCCTCCCCCCACCAGGGTGCGTTGGCCCTCTGAGAGCCTCCTCCCACTTATGAAGAATACACACACCCACTGGATCAGGTGTGTACAATCATGGGGTGGGTACAACACTAGAGGTGCTGGTCACAGAGACCAGTGGTGGAAGGACAAAAATCCCACAACTCACTTACCTTTAAGCAGCTAATAATTTTGTTACTAAGATATGGAGGTTTTTGAAAGAAACTGCTAATACGATATTTATTTTTCATTTTTTCAATCATCTCTTCTGGTATACTTGTCCCTTCTCTCTTCACTTTATATTTTACAACATTGTGCTAAAATCTTGCATGCCAGCACAACCTACCAGAGACAATTAAATGCAGAATCTGGTATTTTTTTTCTATCTTAATAGTGACTAGGACCTTGTGTGTCAGCACAGGAGGGAGTTTAAGGGGCATATGCTTCACTCAGCTGTAGAGAGTATCTCCTTTCACACAGGACATGGACTCCAAAATTCTGTCTTTAGAAAACTGTTCCTTTCTTTTGCACCTGTACTTATCAGTGTTGCCTTTCAAGTTCAAATATCTCTGGGCAAGATTTTGGATATAATATACTAATATTTTAGGAGAACTGATTTTGCTCAATTATTGCTCTGTTGTTGGGAAAATCAAACAGAACATGATTAGCATTTATCTGAAAGAAGATGAGTGCTGGAATGGGGCTAAAATGAATGCAGATACTAGAGGAACTAGGAAAAATAAAGACAAATTCAATAATGTCATGAGTTTGCAAGTGTTCATTCTGACTCCTCCATTTTGAGTTGTTCCTCACTCACCTCCTGGAGTTAGGACTGGATGCTTTTCTTTGTAAAATGATATTCAGCAAACATCACACATGTGTGGAGTATGAAAAGAGAAGAATGCTACAAGCTCTCAAAGGGGTGTTGGAAATTATAGGTAGCGAAAATGTAATTATCCAACTTGGAGTTTTTCCAGGCCAGATCCACCTGATCAGAGACATTAGAGCAAATGCATTACACTTTTAAAAAGTCTCCTGCCGGGCTCACTGAATGAGAGTAATATCATATTGCCTATGGTTCTGGTAAATAAAAAGCATCATTAACAATAACACAATGTGAAGAGCCTGCTGAAATGATATACTGTATTTAGCCATGATGGTGCATCAAAATCATGAGCTTGGCTTCGGAAATGGGCGGACGCACTGGAGGGGCAAACAGTGATGATTAAAAAATGCAGTCAGAGCAGGAGCAAACTCTTTCCAACTTATTCATATAAAAACTTTCCTCTTCAAAAGCAATCATACTCTGAAATTTATTCCACTTCAGAATAGGAGAGCCTTTTGTACTGAACATGTGAATGAAAACGTTCTATTCTGGCACAGTGGCACAATCACCAAATTGATGGCAAATATGTTTGCAGTGATGCGTCCCTGGCTGGGTGCAGATGCAGTGCAGGTGGGGTTGAAAGGAGGGCTTGATGGTGATTAAAGAGTGGTATATGTATCAGATGTCATTTCAACTCTTCTATAAAAAAAATAATTGACATGACTTTTTAAGTATCTTTGATAATAGAGGTATTTATTAGTGAGAATATGAGTTATTAAAGAAATGGATACACTGTCTATTCTCAAAATGATTACAATGCACTTATATGACATGGTATGAGAATTACAATATGGGAAATAGATTAAATAAAAAGTGCTCAATTATCAAAATAAAATAGCCAATTAAAAGTTGTTATGGGAATCTAATAAAAATTATGAACAATCAATTGTATCAATAGAGATATAATTTAGAAATTGGGTTTAAATAATTATGGAACTGATAACAGTGGAAGGCACCAGTATATCTCCCCAGTTATTAATAGCTATAGTCTTTTGATTGGACAGTTTTGTGACTTAGAAAACTTAGATTTTCATATACAAATAAATAGAAGCAAGCAAAGCATGCATACTATATTAGATATTTACAATATTACCTATGTTATACAAAAATTTCTAACACTTAATGGTGCATATAAATGTCATACTCATCTGACTCTATTATCTATTATACAACTAAACTGTCTATGAAACTAGCTAATTTATGGAGTATCCATTACCCGAGTCATGTCATTTCTAATTTTCACTATGCCTAATATTCTTACCCCCAGATGAGGAAATAATATGAGTGAGAATGCCGTCATTCAAGACCTCCTGTAAGGAAGGGGAAGTAGTAGAATTGTTATCACTTCTACTGAGCTCAAAACCTAAATTTTTCTATTACCATGCTACCCATGTAGACCTGTCAAGTAGAAGAAGCAATCTGAACAGAAAT
Organism: Uropsilus gracilis; assembly: GCA_004024945.1. NCBI lineage: Eukaryota > Metazoa > Chordata > Mammalia > Eulipotyphla > Talpidae > Uropsilus > Uropsilus gracilis. The sequence goes on along the minus strand of PVHY01012537.1, from coordinate 29,032 downwards.
ATTGAGAGATTCATAAATCATGTCCATTTCACCGGTAGTGTGTCTGCATAAGAACAGGTTAGAGCTTACTATTGTAAAGAATAGGAGGGGAATAATTACGTATGAGCCTGGTGACATCCCATCCTGCATGGTTGTTCTTTGGAATAGTTATTTCCATGTACTTTCTCTCTCACGCACGGGTGTGACACCATCTGAAGGAAGATTTGATGAACATGGACACAACCCCCCTGAGATCCCGGACATTTTTAATTAAAATACAAGAAAGATTATCATTATAAGTTAGATAATAATGAAAATATATCCCAGTTATGTTAAAGAACAGCCAGTTTAGTAATTGGTGCAAAGGACAAACCACAATGTTGAAGCTGAAGCAATGATTTATGAAGTTAGTCCTATTAAAGTAATACTTTAAAACTGTTTAGTGGATGGTTTCCCTTGGGAGCTTGGAAATCACACCAGCTGTGGTGTGGCAGTTGGAGTGTCATGCAGGGTCTGAGTGTGTGAGTGGGCAGCACAGAGAAGCTGTGGAGGAAGATGCAGTCAGAAGAGGAAGAGGAGGAGGATGTGAGACTCCTAAGTATGTTTGGGAAACATTCTGCCCCGGGGAGTTGTAGCACATTTCCACAGGAAGATGCAAAACTTGCTGATGCTGAAGATGATAATGATTTTGATGATGGGAAGTTGAACGGAAAAGTCTCAAAACCAAAGACACCTAGATGAAAAAAATCCTTCAAAGAATCCTTCAAGAATCCATCAAAAATAAGAAAAATCTTCTAAAACACCAACAGGACCTGGTTCTGTAAAAGACATCAAAGCAAAAATGCAAGCAAGTATAGGAAAAGGTGGTTTTTTTACCAAAGCGAAAGCCAAGTTCATTACTTAGGTGAAGAATTGCTTCCAGTGACTGATCTGAAAGCTAATCAAAGTCTCTGGCATGGAGGAAGTCTTCTTTAGATAATGCTTCAAACAGTTTGCTAAATATTTTTATCTTCTTTCATTTTTTTCAAAAATTGATTTCTGTTGTTCTTTTTATGAAGCAGGGAGAATTCTCCCTACCATGTATGGTAAATGTCATCCAGGTTTCATTAACATGAATGTATTATCCAAAATACCTGTTTTGCTTTCAGAGATGGAATTCTATCCTTTACTTGATTTTAAATATATATGGAACATTATGATAAGACATAGTTGTAAGTGGTGGTCAGACAAATGGAAATGGTGGGGATACAAAATATACATGTGAAAATAAGCTATATATATATATATATATATTTTTTTTTTTTTTAAATGTCATTTGAGAGAAACAGGGCAGACAACTTGTCACTAGATATTTCTCTCCTGTATCCCTGGAAGCCAGAATAATTTCCTTCATTAAGTATATATTATTTTTTTTCTCTAGGAAAAGTTAACTCAAAAATAAATGCATCTTAATGGAAATGCATTAGTCAAGTCACTTTTTTTCTTTTCCTGACCAGCAGGACCTCAGCTAGCATGAGGTCCTCAGTTAGCATGAGGTCCTGATGTTCTTGAATCTATAGGCTTTTTGATAGAAAACTGAGGAGTACATGAAAGAGAAGAGAATAGAAGATAGACATTTTCTTCTTCAAAGTGGGTCTTGACTCATTCTGATCACAATTGATCCACTTTTCTGATAACTCCACATTCTTTTAAAGTACAGAAACCTTAATCAATTCCAGCACCCTGAGTGATTCAGCAATCTGCAAACAAGTCAGGAACACCTCCATATCACAAATCATACCATGAATTTTTGTTCCTTAGGTATATTTCCTTCCTCCCTTTAATCTTCTAAGCCAACTCTTCTTTAATGTTCCATTTAAAACCCTGCACCATTGCAGAGCTCCATAGATCCAGCAAGATTTCAGTGTCCCAAGCTCATCCTTTATCAAATTTTCATTGCATTCATTTGTCAATTAGCAAATGCACTAAGATTATGGTGACAGAGACAGATCTAAACACTGTGTAGGCACTATCAGTATTTGCGTTTTGGGTTTATACATATACTAAGAACCACTAATCATTTCTTAATATATTTGATTAGATAATTCAGTGAATTTCATTCTATTTGGTCAGTATGATGTCCCTTCATTGTTTTTTATGGGAGGGGGTATGATCTGCAATCATACCTGCAAATCAAAATATGATTTTCCTTCATATTTTGATGCTTATGATCTAGTGTAAGCAGATTTAAATGTAGTTTTAAAAAACGAGGTAAAGGGCATTATCTTTAGCAGCATTTTAGAGTTCACCCACTATCATGGGATAGACCAAAAAAATCAGTGTTCTTAAAGGTTTGGTAAAAGAAATGGAAATGAGAGGTAGGAGGGAGAAGTATAGCACATTGTTGCTGAAGGACTATCAGTTATGAACAAGAAGTGATTTTACTCAACTCACTTTGGAGTAGCTCCAGGTACATTTATTAATTTAACAAGGTTTATGTGGAAATGGAAAGGTGCAGAAAAAAAAAATAGACAATGGGAGAAATACTAATAGTGTGAATCAGCAGTAATACTGGAATGGAGTCTCCGAACAAGTGATTTCAATTTGGCCTAAGAGAGTAAACGAAACAGCCATGAGAGATCTTTGGGGGGTTAGTTCCCAACATGAGACAACATCTGTAAAGGTTCGTGGCCAGAGAATTGATTTCTTGGTGATTCTGGATGTCGAACAATGTAAATATTACCTCTGGAGTGAAGGAAAGTAGTAGTGTAGAGACTGGTCATGTAGACACTTGTAAGTTGGTACATTTCTAACACTTCTTAAGGGTCTGTATGCAGGATAGATATAGGTGACTTTTCAGTTTTGACATAATTGATAGATTTTTAAGTTTAAAATTAGGACTTAGCACTTAATTTTGTTCCTGTGGTCAGATCTATTGTTATTTAACATAGCTGAAATCGAAGCTGAAAGTTAAGTACTTATTTCATAGAAAAAAAATGTAAAAGACTAATTATATTCTGTTAACAGCATAACTTAGTGAAGAATAACTACATTTAAAACATTAACTTTAGTGAGAAGAGTTACTGTATTACATTTTTGCAAATCTATTTATAGCTAAAAATAAAAGATGATTGAATGGTCATATCATTCTCCCTTCAAGCAGTGGCAGCATCAGAGATCAGTCATCCTCTGGAAAATTCCATTGTACGCCTGCAAGAGTGTGAAAAAGAAATATGTTTTAATTTCTTTATGATAATATTCTTGATCTTTCTGAACATTTAAAAGAGGAGTGGGGACTCCCAGGACCACACACACTGAGGTCTGTTAATCTAGAGGAAACAGTCACAGAGGTGAGAGGAACGTCAAGGCCCCCACAATCTGTATGCCTCCAAAAGTGGATTCTGCTTGTCAAAATCTTCAAGACAAATAGAACCCTAGGCTATTATACCTTGGGGGAATATAAGGCTTTAAACAGAACTTATCCTAAGGCTGCAAACACAGAGTTGAAGAAATCTGTGTTAGAGTGTCCAAGGGTAAGACGAAAGTCGGCAGCCAGGTTTGGGTCTGCATAGGATAGCAAGTTGCAAATAACAAATAAGATGCTGGGAAACTGGATTTCAGACTGGTGAGCCAGAGATTAGTCTGATCCTGATTTTTTTTTTTTATTTGAGGGCTAAGAAAAATTCTGAGTTGGTAAGGTAAAGTTGAGGGCACTTTTGTAAACATGTGCAACACATTTATGATTGACAGGAAAGATATTTTTCCAGAAGAAATGCATTTCAAAGTACATATCGTTAAAAAATTCAATAAGAGAAATACTATAAAATGAAGAAAACAGGAAGACATGGGGAATACACAAATAAGTAAATAGGTATACTAAGTAAACGTTCTTATAGCAGCATACCTAATAATAAATGTAGATGGGATGATAAAATTAAAAAAAAATCACCAGTTTACATTCATCATAGACATAATTATTCAAATGACAACAACAAATACTAACATTTGATGAGGAATATCTTTAAAAGCTCCAAATACCTTCTCACAGAAATGTTTATTAAAAAAAATAATTAAAAAATAACAAAAACCTTAGCAAATATATCTTAACCTAATGATCTAAGTTATGGGGCAAATAAACCTTCACAACTTGTTAGCATGTAGGCTGAAGAGCACCTCAGCACCCCAAAATCTGTAAACTTGAAATGGGTTCTGATATCCATTACATAAAGACCTCCAGTGCCTAAAACCTTGTTTTTAATGCATGTTTTTACTAGTTGTCTGCAGAAAGAACATCCATAACATAGGCAAGCTGAAAGAGACAAATTTATGTAGACAAACAGATATGAGAAAGGTTATAACAGAAAGTGAGAGGTATAAGATACAGTGAGAATCCCTTACCCATAGATCAGGGAGGAACAAGGAAGCTCAAAATGACATTATAACTCAGGAATTTTATACCTTCTTTCCTTAATTATTTCAAATCCCATAAGTCTCCCTATGATTGACTGATGCTACTGTGCCAAGGCTCAGTGTCAGTATTCAGCTTTTGGAATTGTCTTGCCTCTGCCTGGAAATATCCCCTTAGTCCCCCATCTTTCTTGAAGCAAAAGTGACAGATTAGTTGTTTCAAATTTGGCATCAGTAGTCTAGAGCATGGCTAGTTAATCTCCTTTGGAATTTGCTTTCTTTGTCCCCATTCTCCCGGTCTCCAAAGGCTCTTTCTATGCTGCCAATTCCAACCTTCAATAGAATAGAACCTTAATAAAATAAGTGTGAAAAATAGAGAAGATGAAGAATGTAGTTCCCAAATGAAGCATCTGAAGTTACCCATACCCTTGTGGGTAAATGTCCAGCCAAATAGGGACACTGAGGCCCTAAGGCTTTCCACAAGATTAACACAACTCCTGGTGGGGTTCATAGGAGAGGGACGGAATGGACCAGTCAAGTCTTGATGGAAAGAACAAATCAAATTACAAGTCAAGAAAAAGGCTTTCATCATCAGACTTCCCATGGTCTTTCTTTAAAGTGTCCCTTTCATGTCCTCCAAGTCTCTGGTACAAGTTCAAGACTGGGAAGGAAGCAACGTTTCTTCTTCACATGTCTCTCTGCTCCACATGCTTCCTTCAAGTCTAACCCCAAATTTTTAGAAGTCTTTCTTAGCTACCCCTGGCTACTCAGTTCCACCCTTCCTTAGGTAAGCCAGGAAACCTGGGATCACATCATTGTAAACAAGAAAATTTAGATTACTGAAATTGTATTCTTGCCACAAGAATTACCTGAGTCTAATTATGAGGAAATCCAAGAAGTGAACAGCAGTCAACAGTTAAATAGACTGCTTTCATTATTCAAACTATTTCATGAAAAGTAATAAAGGGCAACAAAGTTGTTAATCTTTTTAGATTAAAAGATCTAGTGAGTGATGTGATTACTAAACACAATGCCATTCTGAACTGGATCTCAGAAATATTAGAGTAAAGATTATTACTTGGACTAGCAGCTTTAATTTGAATGGGCTAAATATTGCATAATATTATATTATCAATGTTAAGATTCCTAAATTGAGATGCTTCTTCTACCTATATAATAGAATAATATAATTCCCCCTTTTTTTTTTGAGACTAGGTCTCACTATGTTGCCCTGGGTAACTGTGGACTCAAGTGATCCCTAGTATCAGCCTCCCAAGTAGCTGAGATTCTAGGTGCTTGCCACCACACCTCGCTTGTTTTTGAGACTAGACCTTGCTATGTTCCCAGGGTAGTCTCGAATCCTCGGACTCAAGTGATCCCTGGCCTCAGCCTCCCAGCTCTGGGATTACAGGTTCACGCCACCATGCCCAGCCAGAATTCATTTTTTAAAACAGTAGCATATATGTTTTTAAATAGCAGGCTATCAAGTTGCAGGGATTGTGACTCCAAACTTACAAAGCACCAGCAATAATAATAAGCTTTATACTTATTAGTTAAAAAAAAAAAAGATTAGTAACATTGAATTTTTTAAAGTAGTAAAATTATAGTTTTTTTCCATGTATTTAGCCAAAATGTCCAGTTTGTTGCTGTAAATATGAATTTTGTCTATGAAATAGCAACAAAAACCAGTTTTTTTAAAAAATAATGAAATACTAGTCATCTATAAAGAAGTTGGGAGGAAGGAAAATTTAACACTTTCTAAGACATAACTACATAACTCTAGTTTATTCTAAAAGTCTGTCACAGCTGGGAGATAGAAGTTTACTTTCTTCTTTTCCCTTGATATTGTAAATCTTAAGTAGGACTTGGTCAATATTAAGCTAACTCCCTGCACTCTTGTTCTAAGGCCCAGGTTGGGAACCATAGCTGGGTTAAGCCAAAGCTTTACTGATAATCCCTTTATCAGGATTCATGATGGGAGGGGGAACAAGGAAAAAGGGTAAAATAGAAAAGTAGAGGGATTGCTAGAGATTGGATTTGGGTTGTATTGAATTGGATTGGATTGGATAATTGGATTGGGATTTGAAACTACTTTTGGGGGAGGATTTGAGACAGAGCTTTTGGGGGAATTGGAGTTTCTTGGGGAAGGTCTGATAGAGCTTTTGAGAAAGAGCTTTGGGGGGAGAGCTGTTTGACCTTTGGAAGAAAGAGATCGGAACTGGCTTTGAGGGAAGAGTAGATTTTACTTTGGAAATCTGGGCATCTGACATCAGGAGCTGACAGTTTTGCTTTGGAGAGAAAAGGACCCAGAACTGTTAAATCTTTTTGGGCTCCCAAAGGTCAGGAGTTGAATATCGTGGAGAAGAAATATCCATGATGGAATGCTGAACTGCTGTGGTGACCGACCCAGAGAGGAGAGTGAGAGAGAGAAAGAGATCCACATTAAATCTCACATTAGTTGTGTAATTCATGCCATGCTGGCTACAGTGACTGAGGGCAGAAGACAAGGGTGTGAACTGGTGGTTTCATACTCAACTGAACTAAAACTGAAGTTAAATCCATACAGCTCCCCCAGGAGCAGAAGCAGTGTTTTCTTCTGTTTGGGACAGTTATGAGTATGGACTCTTAGGTTCTTGTAGTTTGTCTTCTCTGACTTATGAATATGTTCCTATATATATCCTTTCCATGAAAGTTTGGTCTCTGGGCAACTGCTTGCATGGGGGAGGAAGAAACCCTTATTGACTAAATTAAAAGTGTTGATTCCCTTACCCAACAACATGTACACAAAAGGTTGATGATACAGGTTTAATGACAGTACAGGAAGCTATTATGAGTCAAGTGGAATGCAATGGATGACATCAAATAGGATGAAATGGGCTTTGTTGCATAAGGAAACAATATAGAAACAGGGTTTGTGAGTTCCATAGCACACTGATAAAAAAAAAAAAAGCCACAGAGATCTGTGGAACAGATTGCTAGTAGCAGATCTGCAACAGTAAGGAGATTCTGACCTTGTTTTATTGACTGAATTATCTAATACAGCATTAGTCATATGAGGGGTAGGAGTGCCAGGGATAATAGTGAAAATGCAACATTGAATTTTTGACTTTAGGAAGGATATGGCTGCTGACCAGATATTTGTCTTAGTTATCAGATATTATAATAGAGAGCCATATTTTCACCCTTGCTCACAATCTTATCAGCAGAACATTTTACTTATCATAACCCTCATCAAAGCTAGAAGGTATGTATCTATCTCTGACTACTCAGGTTTTCCAGATCCCCTAATTTTTGGAGTGGCATCTGCTATTAACATAGCTGATTTGTTATGAATTGATAGTAACATGGAAAAAGAAATGCAGTTGGAAAGCAGAAGTTTCTTCCCTTTTGCTTTAGAATTGCAAATTTCATGAAGGACTTGGCAACACTATAGTGGTTTGACTTGTTTCAGGGCCGAGGTGAACAAAGCTTAGGTTTGATATTGGGCATGTGAGGTGAGGTGATTGACAAACCTCTGTTTCCAAAAGGGAGCAAAAACAAGGAGAGAGATATAAAAAAGAGACTGGATTGAGAAACAAGAGACTTGGTCATTTTTGGAGAAGGATGAGGTCCCAACTGTGATGGTGGAGGTGGACTGGGTTTCGTGAGCTTAGGCCCAAGCTGATGAACTCATGACCCTTCACATGCATAAGCTGATAGTGTGTGCTAAAGGAGTCTAAAAAGTTTGGAGATATGAACTTTATGTTGGAACTTGTTTTATTTACTTTGATTCAGATGTTTTTGGAGGTGTTTGGGAGTTGTGGCTGGTACTGGTGGTGCTACATTAAAATAGCTATTGTTCATTGCTAGGTGGAGACCTGAAGAAGGGAAGTTAAGCCTTCTCATGGGAAAAGAGGATCAAGAGATTAAGGAGGGGACAGAGGAAAACATGAAAAGGAGACAGAAGACACAGTGCCAAGTAGGATGACACAGAGAGGAGCAGTAGGGAGGCTGGAAGCCTCAGAGCTGCCACTATCATGTGGGGTAGCAGAGCAGGGAAGGAAGCCAAGCTGTGGACTTCTATCCCCAGTCCAGGCTAGTGACAAGCCCAGGGAAGCATGTTTGAGAAACTTGTGACCTGTATTAGCTGTCTTGGAAATGTGGTACTTGAAAACTTGGTTTAATTTTGAAACTGCAAGGCTTGGAAGTCTTCTGGAGAACTGAAAAGAGTTTACTGTGTTGCCGTTTTCAGCGTGAGATGTCTGAAGTGTTTGCTGTGTTGCTGTATTGAGTGAGTTTTGCTGATGCTGGGCCACTTTGGAGTAGGAGCTGAAAGAATGCCAGAGTTGTGACTTTTGGAGAAGAATTGACAATGTCATCCCAGTTTTCCTTCATTGGATTTGAATCTCCTGCCTTTGAAGAAGGATTGAGGATGCTATCTTAACTCCTTCATCTGGCTTACAGTGGGGCAGCCACTATTTTGTAGACACATATGACATGACTGCTACAGCCATGTGCTCTTTGGACTAGAGACTGGACTATTTGGTAAGATTAACAAAGAGGTTCTTTGTACCTCTCAATGATTCTTATCTAATTTGTCTTTTAATACGTAAATTGGTTTTTGTGGTCTTGCTACTGCATGAGTGGGCTGGGAAGAACCTGGTGTGTGACTGACTTTAAAAGGCCAGCTACTCCCTTTGTAAGTCTGGCTAAGCATCCTGTTTTGTTAGCTTTTCTTACCTGATATCAGAGGGGTCATGTGTGAGGCCTAAGAAGATAGGCCTGGTGTTGGTTCCTGTTTTACCTTGACATTTTTCTACTGCCTAAAGTTGAGACAGCTGCCAAAAAGAAGAGGAACACCACATCTTGTTTTTAGGGGATCATGTTTTCAGAGGAAGCCAAAACAAACACCAAAGGAAAAAAAGCCCTGTTTTTGGAACACATGCTTGTGAACTCTAATTGGACATGTGATGAGGTGACCAGGGACTAAGGACAGTTTTGAATATGTGAGGTGATAATTTGTTTTTTTTTTAGTAGTATTTATTTTTTTAGTATATGAAATGAGGTAAACATGATATCACAAGCTTATTTCATAGAATATATGTTAGGTAATCACTTGCTTACTTAGTAATAAATAGTTTGATCACTTTAAGAGTTTGTTCTGGCTTTGGGATTTCATAGAAAGGCTGTAGGCAGAGAAAGAACCCTGAAAGGGGCTTGAAGATCTAGGAATAAAAAGTTTTTTATTTCCCTTTAGTTTGTGATGGAGACTATCCTGAGGCAAGCAGCAGGTATTTAAATGGAATTTAAGGATTAGTAAAGACTTTTGCCCATTTTGTAATCACATTTTAAAAAGGTAAAGGTTTTTCCTTTGGTTTAGGAAAAGTTGGTAAAAGCATTTTCAGTAAAAAGTCTGGGGGGTGGGAGGGTGGAGCCATAATATATTGGTGCATGTTCTTTGACCTCCAGCAATTTAGTGTCCTGAGTTTGATTAATTTGAAAGAAGTTTGTGGCTTGGTCCATTATATTTTTTAGGTTCAGTATCTGTTGATTAATTTGCTCCGACTTGCTATATTGCACATAAGTATTTCCTTAGCAAACCCATGTATACAAAACTTGCAAAAGTGGTGAAAGTTTCACAAAAAGTTATCCTATGACCTTTGGAAGGTGTGGTGGAGGAGGGTAAAGGGTGTTTGTCTTTGGAGAATATCATTCAACAATTTATATCTTTTTGTTTTAAATCCATATCTCTTATGCTAGCAAAATCAGCAATGTAATTTTGAAAATCCCATTTGAGTCCTCCTATCTCAAAACTCAAGGCAGAACATTCCCTACAGTGAATTCCTTGTTATTTGTTTACACTGATTTTAAATAACAATGCTAACAATAATCTTCCCTTGGGATCCCACAGCCTCCAGCCCCCCACCAAGGACAAATCCAAGGATTATTATGGAGAACATTTAAGCACTTGTGGAACACATGGTGTTCACAATCCCTCAAGGGATATCCTCCTACCCAAATCTGGAAGTTTAAATGTGAATATTAACTCCTCATAGTCTAAGTCATTTAAGTAGTGCTTTCCAGGTCTTAATTCCACACCCTCAGGATCCTGCTGGCTATGTCCTAGGACAGAAGCTCACAATAAACATTTGCAGAAATCAACTGACTTTCATAATACCCATGTCCTAAAATTAATATTTCTGAATAAATTTTCAGTTCATGACATTCACATTGTATTATTTCCTAATCAATATTTACAATACTTTTACTTTAAAAGCATACTCAGATTTTCAAATATGAAAACTGAAGGAATTGATTTTGTTTAAGTACTTTAAATTATAATAGGCACATAAAGAAAAATATCGAATGAAATTATTTTGGTTATTTTAATTACATTTTTATTATGAAAATAATATAGGTTTAAAATCTAGGAAATATTTTAAAATTGTAAAAACTAACTACTACCATATATAACTCTGAACACAAACCTGAACAAAACAAAACAAAACAAACAAACAAAAAAAAAAAACAGGGTAATTAACTAAACTTACAAACAAGAGCAGCTGACCCTATAAACCCAGCTACTCCTTAGGTTCATCCCAGTCCAAACAAGCAGTAGCAAGACCACATAAAACTTAAGAGAAGGCAAAAACAGATATATTCATTAAAAGACAAAATAAACAAAAGTCACTGAGTCACTGAACATACAAGGAGCCCCTTTGGTAACCTTACCAACCAGTTCAGTCTCTGGTACAAAAACTACATGGCTACAACAGCCATGTGCATCCACAAAATGGCAGCTGTCCTACCTTCAACCCAGATGAAGGAACCAAGATGGCTCAGTCGCTCCTTCTTCCAAAGGCACAGCTATTCACTTCAAGCCAGAAGAAGCCAAGATTGTGCCGTTGATCCTTAAAAGCACGAGACTCAAATCTAATGAGGAAACCAGGATGGTGTTGTCAATTCTCCTCCAAAAGCCACAGTCCCAGTGTTCTTTCAGCTTTAAATCTAAAGTGACCCAAAATCAGCAACACTCACTTGATACAACAGTAGCAACCACTCCATACTTTCGATGAAAACAACAACACAGCAAGTACTTTTCAGGTCTGTAGGCAATTTCAAAGCATTGTAGTTTCCAGGTTAAACCAAGTTCTCAAGTATCAAATTTCCAAGTCGGTTTACTCAAGTTTCAAGTTTTTCCAACATGCTTCTCTGGGCTTCTCATTGTCCCAGGCTAGGGGAGGAAGGCAAGGCTACAGTGTGGCTTCCTTTCCTACCTGCTGCCTGCACATGGTCCAAGCAGCTTCAAGGTCTCTAGCCTCCCCGCTGTTCCTCTGCTCCATGCATTTTCTCCTTTTTCTGTCTCCTCTCTAATTTCCTCAACCTCTTCTCTTATGAGAAGACTTAACTTCCATTCTCCAAGTATCTGCCCACCAGGGCACAATGGCTGCTATTCTAATGCAGCACCATTACCAAACTTGGTCCATGGCCCCCAATTTCATTATAGCCCCTTTAACAATTCCATAGTTTTAGAAATTTAATTTTTTTCCTATTATTTCTTTGTTTTTTACTTTATTTAAAAAAAAAGTAAAAAAATCAATATTGGCAAAATGGATACCAACAATTCAGAAATGCTCAAGTGATAGAAAAAAAATATTTAATCTGTCAGGGCAAATGTTTATATCTATTTCCTGCTAAAATCACAATAAAATAAATGTATAAATCTATGAGGACAAGAAAGCTGAGATAGGAATAAATACAACAGGGGAATATTGACTGCCCCTCCCACCCCCCACCCCCAGGCTAATCTACTTAGGGAGCAATTTTAGAAAATGTAAACATGTTCATACCTAGCAAATCTAGAGCAATGTAGAGCTAAAAGGTAAAAACAGTTCTAAATGCTGGGGCAAGCCTGGAAAACTCCTCCACTCAGCAGTCAGAGGAGAAATTCTACTATTCTCCAGCAAGAGACAGAAAGTCAGTCTCCAGAAAAACTACTCTCAAAGAATTAATGTCATGACATCCCTGAAACTATCTTAATATATCACAAGCCATGGCATCTTTGGAATGAGCTTGAATATAACATAAAATAAAGATTAAAAGAAACTGCAAACTTAATTGACCAAAAATGTAAAATATAGTTAGAGTAAAACGATTTGGATTCTTTTTAGAAAAAAAAAATTGGAGACAAAGCAGCATCACAATTCATAATAGGAGGAAAAAGTTAATATTTTGGTTGAGTAAAGTACAATAAATGAGTTGAAATATGGCTTGATTGAGATGCTGGGCTCACTTGTTATTGGATTTGAACTCTGAGATGATAACATCCATAGATCAAGGCAAAAGGAATTGGAGAAACCATTCCTACTTAATAACTGCTCATCTCTTGTGGTTATAGACCAGTAATTCAAGAAGAAACATTCATCTGAAGTCAAATGTGCAGAAAATATTTCTATTACATAGACTTATAGATTTATATTTAGAAAAGTAAAGGGGGGAAGGGTTCTTAGATTTCACTAAGATCCAAACTCTAATTGAGAAACCCTTTCTAAAATCTTCAGAATATACTTAGTTATTTTTTATACCTACCATATTAAGTATCAGCCCTCTTGTTTTATGTCCTTGGTAACCATGTCTGCTTTTCCTTATTAGCACCTCCACTGTTATCTTTGTAATTTTCATCATTCAATACTAGTCTTGTGCTCTGATCCTATTTAAACAATTACATTGTAATAGACTGTGTGTCCCCTTTGCAGGTTCTGACTCCTTGTAAAATGATTTAATAAGACAAGGTAGAAGGCATCCAGACAAGGTTTTATCAGAGTTGTGCATGTGGGAGACAACCCTGAAAAGCAAAGTCTCTGGGCCAGCTCCCTGAGGGAAGTTAGAAGTATTTTAACAAGGATTAGTGGGGCTAGAGAGGACCAGCATCACAGCATGTTATGGGCCAGCTTATATGAAGAAGAGTTACGTGCACCTTCATGTCTTGCATATGTCATTAGCATTTAAAGTCTTCATTCACCCTAGGTAGTACAGTAGCATGATAATGAGACTTAGAGTCATCCTCAGGAATTTTACTAACTCTGAGTTCAGGATCCTTGGCCATTCCTCCCTCCAGGAAATGGTGAAGCAATCATTAATCAGGATATGGTACATTTGTCTAGGATGTCACTTTTGTTGGTCTGTTGAACCAGGCTATGTAAAAGCAGTGTTAGGCAGGAGCTGCCAGTTTGTGACAACCTACGTATTCAAACAAGACATTGGGCAACTGTTAGCTGATCTACTTGCAAGTTCATTCACATAGGCTATCTCAGCATCACACTCTTAGTGAACACATGCCACTCTCATTTTCTTTACCAAAGTGTTCCAAATTACTAGATTCTTATGTAAGAGGGTATTCAAAAATTTAATTGCCATGCTTTAGCTACCCTAAATTAATTCTAACTTATAAGTTTACTTTGAAACTGCCCCCCAAAAGTGAAAACTTCCAAATTAATCTGTTACAGTCAATTTATCCTTTTTTGGAAACTGAACTTTACATTTATCTATGCAATTCAGATTCAGCTATTTTGAAAGTTAGATCACCTTCTAACATCCTCTAACTTGGAGTCACCCAGAGCTTAAAGCTTGTGAGAAACACACCAATTTCTCTTTTAAATAGACTTTAGATTCTGCACTTATCTCAATTAACTATTCTGCTCTCAGGTGTGATACATCATTCTAACCTAACCTTTTAAAACTGAAATATCTGATATGAGAGTTTGAAATTTCTATAAAATCTAAGTATTTAAAAATCATCCATTTCTCTACTTACTTTTAAAAAATAAAACAATTCAAATATATAATCTCTATGAAGGTGAAAAAGTATGGCTATTTACTAAACTTGACTTTGTTCACTGCACATTTCTCAAATTCTAGCACATTGTGAGCATTAACATCTATCACAGGCCTAACATTTTCCTTGAATTGACATTCATCTTTCAAGAAACAAGGTTCACCACAGCCATAAGGAAAAGCAGCAAAGCAATGGAGATGGGACTGGAGAAGACGGCCTGCAGCAAGAAAACATGAACAGATCACAAATGAATACAGAGTGGCCACCCAACTGAAAACCTACCAGCAAGGCTTGTTTGGTTCAAACAACACAGTTTCTCACCCAGTGAAAGGACACTGCCATAGGAAAGAGACTAATGGACTTAGCACAACTAGTAAACAACAAAGAATGGGGTTTGAGAGAATGGAAGGGGCACCAGAGGGAGGATAGAGGGGAAGGTATCACAAGAAAACACTTACAGAGGTTGTGATCTAAATAAATAAACAAACAAACAAATAAATAAATAAAATAAACAAGATTCAATAGCATTGACTTCATTTAGATGTTCAACCCACTGTCCACTATCTTCTTAGAAAATATTTTATGATGAAAAACTTTTAGAAATCTTACAATATTGCCATTTGACCATTTTTGTAATCTCCTCGTCTAATAACAGGGGGGCCAAGGTGTGTGTGGGGAGAGAGAGAGCGAGAGAGAGAGAGAGAGTTTGGAGATGACAGATGTGTTTCAAGATCAGTTTTTCATTTTTTGAATATACATAGATCAACTACTTAATGATTAATTAGATATTTTTACTAGCTATTAATGGCAAGCCCTTTGAGCTAGAATTTTCACAATTCACCTCCTTTTTGAAAATTGATGAATTTTTCACATGGATTTCCCAGTCCTTCTGTTTTCCACTCCTTTTGATTATAATTGTTGAATGATGTTGAAATTATACTTGCAAGTTTATCTTAATTAAGATAACAAGATTCTTGCCATTTCTACAATTATTAGAATTTCTTGTTCTTAGTAGGCAGCTATGCTGTTGTTAGTTTTTTAAAGCCTGCTTATTTGAATCTCTTTTCTTCTATAATAACGAAGATGGAAAGGTGAAATTCCTGCACATTTTTAGATTATGGGGAATTTCAGATCATGGGATGTTTAATTTAGGCTGGTTACTTAATGTCACTTTATTATAGACCTGAGTATCATACTCATGTTAAATAGTTTCTGAGTTGTAAGTCACATGTGAGCAGAAGAATTGTCTGAGAACCCACGGCATTCCTCAAAGAGCTAGTCATCCTACACTGGACTTCTCACTTCCTGAACACACAG
The DNA here is from genome assembly GCA_004024945.1 of Uropsilus gracilis. Classification (NCBI taxonomy): domain Eukaryota; kingdom Metazoa; phylum Chordata; class Mammalia; order Eulipotyphla; family Talpidae; genus Uropsilus; species Uropsilus gracilis. The sequence goes on along the minus strand of PVHY01012537.1, from coordinate 13,536 downwards.
TCTTGTGTGCCTTGAATGCAAACTACTCTTCCAAACTTTGGGTATTCACCAAAGCATGAGAGGCTATGAAAATATATTCAAAATTGCGTCAACATCTTTTCCCTTGGTTCATCATTCTCCTTTAGGCTTCCTGGGGCATTTTCATTGTAAGCTCAGAAAGGTTTGATAAGACAGCTGTTTTCCTAGCATTCCTTTGACTGAAATATTTGTGTATCTTACTTTGACATCTCTGTATTGCTATGTTACCTGATTACCTAGACCAATCATGTTCCATGCTCAGTGCCCCCACAGCTTTCACAGGCAGGGGAGTTTGATCCATTCCTGAATTTCAGTTGTATAAGATGAGATGTCCCTGTAAGCTAATTACTTTGGCAACCAAGGGAGCATCAATGATTCTGTCAGGCATTTATGAGGGCGCCTTAATAGTGTTTTAAACAATGTATATTGAAGGGGTTAAAAGCTACACAGAGAGGAGTAGGACCTGAGGAGAAAGACACTGCAGGTGTGTGGTTAACAAGATACTAATTGGGTAACCAGGTAGGAGAAGAGGCAAAGTACAAGGCTGGTCAATGTGCCTATATAGCATCCCAGCAGTTAGCTAGTGCTGAGCCCTTGAGGAGTTGAAATAAAGACAGGTTGAATCTGGAGTCTATTTTTTGCTGTGATCTTTACTAGAAACCGCAAATTGGGACTTGACAGTTTTTCTCACTGCCTGTTGCTTTATTTCAGGTGGTATTGTTTTGAACAAGCTTAGAGCTGACATTGTGGATGCTGAGCCTGGGTGTCTTGCATTCAGACAAGAAGTATGTCAGCTCTTCAAGAGGTGTTACGCTTTCTTCAATTCCTAATGATCTGCGTATTGTGAGTGAGGGAGCACATGGTAGTCTAGTCCCCAGGAGATTAAATTCTAAGCCCAAATGTGAACTTGCTAACATCAGTTGAACCAGTTTTACTATCTATCAGGTCTTCATGGATTTCTAATCTATAAATAGAATGAGATTGTATGCATTTGTCTTCAGGACTTCTTGTAACTACAAGATGATTTTAATTAAAAAAGGAAAAAATATGTTTTCTCTATTAAACCTTGTCCCACTACCTAAAAGACTAGTCAATTACTCAGAGTAGAAGATACATTTTCTGTTCCACACAGCAAGAACAGCAGGAGTTTTTTTTAAATCCACAGGAGTTTTAAATACTGTGCTGTAGACAATGTGAAGGCCCTTCTGGGGAAGATAACACGGGGTTGTTGTCCAGAGACAAACTTAGAATTCACAAGGAGTGGGGGATGGGATGAGCCTTCCAACGAAGTAGATTTCAAGGTGATTGTCAACATACTTCTCTAAGCGGTAGGGATTCCTCAAAATATGGCTTAAGATTGATAATAAATCAATAAAGAGATTGACTACTATGAAAAAATGATCAGTTAATAGGAAGTAATAGAAACCATATTTTCAGATACACTCAAATTAAAGATATAATAAAAATACAGCAAAGAAGTTAGGGCAGAAATTGAAAATATTCTAGATTTTGGAATATTTAGAAAAACAATGCTAAAGAAAATTTTGTTTTTGAGTGATACATATTACTAACTGAATTTTGTTCTTATTTAAAAATCTTGTACACAATTATTTTAAATATTATCAAATAATGTCATTAAAATCTTATTAAATATAATTATTTCCCAAGTCAGAGGTAAAGTCTGTTTACTCAGTTCTTATTTTAATCCAAAATATAGAACTACATTTTCTCTGAATCAAATGCCTTTACATAAAAGGAAATAAAATTAATTTGACAATGATTTAATATACAGTACACAATATCTGCTGATTTGTCTTTAGCATAAATGAAAAAAAAGGAGCCAAAATAGATAGTATTGTAGATCATGAATAAAATTGGATACCTAGTTCCTTACACATATATTTGCTCACTGGCTAATTCATATATATGCATATGCATGTTCTCTTGACTAAGACACTCTCTATGATTTCATAACTTACCCACAGTCATTAGTGATTTCTTTGTGACCCAGAAGTCACTTCTGGATCTAACTCCTGATTAGGAATTATGTAAGGTAGGTCTCTGCTGTTCATGTATATTCCTTGGTCACTTGATACACATTCAGAAAATGAGAAAGTTTGACTAGAGTAGTTCTAATTTCCCTTCTAATTCTAAAGTTCTGCAATTCTTAGCAAGAAAGAACCTTTTTTTCTAACATGATAGTGTGATATGACAGCTTGGAAAGAGGGGAGAAAGGAAACTTTTAAAGACCAGATTAATGGAATGCAAATTGCAGCCATGTAACTTTTATTTTAAAGAAATTACCTCATTTGTGCTGATTTTTCTGAAGAACCAAATCACATTTCTTAAAAGAATTTGCAAAATCAGAATCTTAATTCCTGGCATGTCTTCCTCCACCCACCTCCATTGAAGTTTCAACTTAGAGGGAAGAAAGAACATTTTAAAGGAGCTTAGAATTAGGCTCAAACGGCAAGTTCTATAGTTTGAAGACATTTTACCCATTTTAACAATAGCTGTACTAACTCTAACAATTCGCCAAGATCAGTAATTCCTTTAGATTAGCTACAGAAAGTTCAACTCTGAATAAAACTGGATGGTTGAAGTTTTTAATATAAAAATAGAGCTACTCCACTGATTTTATAATTTATTATTACAAATTTTTAATTTCTATTTCTTAATGGGCAGTGCCATAAAGCAAAACTGGCATTTATATAAGTTGAGCACACATGCATTTTATTTCTATAACTTACTATTGATTAATTGCTTTTTTTGGTTTGTTTTGTTTTAAAAATGAGTAGGAGCTATGGCACTGAACTTTCATAAACTACCAAAGACCATTTTTCTCCTCTTTTTTTTTCTTATATGGCCAACATTTTCAAGTTGGATCATTCATTTCTCAAGAATTTAATCTCTATAGAACTTAACAAGCATTCAGTTTCCTTATAAAAATCCTCTCTCATCTTACCTTCATTATTTCACTGATTTTTTTTTTAATGTATAGACATGAATGAATATAGAGGCGAATGGCTGACAATCAAAGGGTGAAATAAATTTCTACAGTGAAATAAAAGGCTTGCAATTTTATAATTGTGAAAACTATTATCACAACAAACAACAGCAAAACTCTTAATTGTTGAGAGCTGAACTCAGGGTACAAAAAATGGATGATGAGAGAGATGGCTTAGCTATGACAGCTAAGGAGCAACTGGAAGTAATGAACCAGATGACAATTTATTAAACAAAGAAAGGGGTATTTATAAGGAACAGAGTACAATTCATGATGAATTTCAAAAGAGACAAATGGTGAGGGTGTAATAAATATTGATTAATTTTATCAGTTAACTTTATCAGTTTCTGTGAGATAATTGGGGGCAGAGGGATCATTCACAAATTGATTTCTATCTCTTTAAGGAATGTTTCCTTAGGTAAACATTGGAGGGATGGTGAACATTAGGTAAACATTGGAGGTGAGAGAGAAACTTGGAGAGGAGAGAGAAAGGGTAGAGCCAAGAAGAGATCAGAGGAGCAGCGGGATCTGGCATGCTGCCATGTGCAAGCAGCAGGCAGGGCTCAGACTAGGGCCCTGGGGAAGCAAGTTGGAGAAACTTGTAACTTGTGTAAGTTGACTTGAAAATTTGTGCTTGAGAACTTGGTTTAACTTTGAAACTGCAAAGCTTGGAAATTGTCTGGAGAACTGAAGAAAATTTACTGCATTGCTGTTTTCATTGTGAGACATCAGAAGTAGTTGTTGCTGTTGTATCAAGTGAGTCTTGCTGGTTTTCAGGTCACTTTGGAGTTGAAGCTGAAAGAATGCCAGAACCTTGCATTTTGTAGAATTGAAGATGCCATCCTGGTTTCCTTGTTAGATTTGAATCGTCTGCTTTGGAAGAAGGAGTTACAGTGCCATCTTGGCTCTTCTGGCTTGACATGAATAGCTGTGCCTTTGGAAGAAGATGTGATGGTGCCATCTTCTTCATCTGGACTGAAGGTGGGGCAGCCACAATTTTGAGGAAGCTCATGGCTGAATACCACGTGTAACCTTTTGAACTAGAGACTGGACTGGTTGGTAGATTACCAAGGTGGTCCCTTGTACCCCTTAGTGACTCTTGTCTATTTTGTCTTTTATTAAGTAAATTTGTTTTTATCTCCTCTTAAGGTTTATGTGATCTTGCTACTACTTGCATGGGCTGGGACGTTACTGGTTAAATGTATTATATACCATCATATTTTAGTTTTTCTTGACTGGAGGAAAGATGGATAGGGATAAATGGATAAATAAGTTGTGTTTATTGTTAATTTAGTCAAAGAAGTAGAAAAAGTGACAACATTTAATGCCGGATGCCATCACCAACCAGATTGAACTCATGCTGTGAAATTAAGAACACCTCATCTTATCACCTTATCTGTCGCTGGAAAACTGGAGACAGGATGAACATGAATACCTCTGTATTATTTTATTCTCCTCTCTAATCTTCTCAACCTATTCTTCTCTTGAAAGAAGGCTTAACTTCCCTTCTCCAAGTCTCAACTCACCAGGGCACAATGGTTGCCATTCAAATGCAGCATTACGATGCTGGGGTCCACTGCCCCCTAATTTCACCACACCCCCAGATCAGAACCAGTAATAAAAAATGAAGCAATTTGTGAGAAAGGTTATAAATATAAGACATATCTCTAATATAGAAAGAATGATGCACTAGTGACCCATCTTAGATCAACTGGTCATCAGAGGGAGGCCTCTCTGAGGTAATACCTTGAGACAGCATCCAAGTAAAGTTTAATGTTGAAAAGGAGTCAATCATGAAGAAATATAGAGAAAACCCTAGATGACAACATGGATAGAAACTTAGGGCAGGAAAGAACTTGGGGATTTTAAAAAAGGCAAAGTAATTGGTAGGGGTGATGTGAAATTGGGGTTTTGTGCTCCCACCTTTGTAGCACTGCACTAGAATTGCACCATTGTGCCTTGTTGAATGGAGACTCAGAGAAGAAAATTCCAGGTTCTCATGAGAGGGACAGAGAGAGTGGATTTAGGAAACAACGTGACAGGAGAGCAGGAGCAGAATGTTGGAGAAAGAAAAAAAGCAGGAGAGCAACAAAGAGGTACTGGGCCACTGCAGCTGCAGCTCCCATGTTTAGCACCAGAGCAGGGAAGGAAGCCACACTTTGGGATTTCAATCTCTGTTCAGGCTCATGAGAAGGCCAGGAAAGCATGTTGGAGAAACTTATGACTTGTGTAGGCTGACTTGGAAATTTGGTACTTGGAAACTTGCTTTAACTTAGAAACTGCAAAGCTTGGGCATTGTCTGGAGACCTAAAGAGAACTTTCAGGACTGATGCTCATTTTTTTTTTTCTTTTTTTGAGACTAGATCCTGCTACTTTTGCCCATGCAACCGCAGGCTCTCATTGCCCGGGGTACCACGAACTCAAGCATTTCCTGCCTCAGCTTCCCAGGTAGCTGGGATTACAGGCGTGTACCACCATACCCAGCTATTTTTTTCGGAGCTAGATCTTGCTACAGGCCCCAGGAGGGACTCGAACCACGTTCCTAGCCCCGAACACTTCATAGGCTGAAGCTTACAGGCATGAGCCACCGTGCCCCGCCCAGGGCTGATGTTCTTATTGTGAGTTGTCTGAAGTTGTTGCTGCTGCTGTTCTGAGTGAGCATTGGTGGTTTTGGCTGCTTCAGTGATGAAGGAGAAAGAATGCTGAAGTTGTGCCTTTGAAGGCAGAATGATAACACCATTTTATTTTCTTCATTGAATTTGAATCTTCTGCTTTTGGCTTGAAGGAGGGACAGATGTCACATTTTGGACCCATGTATCCACGGTACCATGTCCAGCTTTTTGAATTCAAGAGACTGAACTTTGTGGTAAGATAACCAAAAGGGTACTCTCAGTGACTCTTGTCTATTTTGTAAGTTTTGCTTTTTTATTTTTCCCTTCGCTTAAGGGAAAAATGTGTGTTCCTGCTACTACATATGGGGCTAAAGATGAGCCTGATGAGTGGCTGGATTTTAAGGACCAAGTGCTCCCACCTACAAGTTTAGTTAAGTTTCCTGCTTTGCTTTTTTTACCCCATTTCAGAATGACAGATTTCCAGGAGAACTAAAACAGTGTGTGAAAAGCAAGGAGTGGCATGAAGAAAGATTGGATTGAGAATGATGAGGAAGAGTAATATGTCAGTTTTATAGATTTCTATTTAATTTGAGTTCAGTTCAACGATTTTTAGCATGTTTATAAGCTAAGTGGTTATCAAATCCTTTGCTGACTATAGAGAATGAAGTGGAGAGGAAGAAGAGTAAAACAGAAAATCCAGTTAGGAGACTATTCTGGAACGCAATTATGGAAGCTTGGACAAAACTGATTTCACTAGAAATAGAAACAAATGGTCAAGTTGTAAGACAATAGCAACAACAAATTTGGAGGCAGAAAAATCTGGATTATTTATAGATCTATATTCAGGACTGTTTGCAGAGAGTTTGTAGAATGGAGACAAGGAAAACACTTGGATTTCTGACTAGAGAAACAAAACCATGAGTAGAGAACATGTCAGAATAGCAAGAAGTCCAGAGATGCAGGAAGAGTTAGCACAAGCAGTGTGGATGGCTATTACATTGCATTGAGGAAAGAAGACAGGAATTGAGAAGTAAAAGTGTATTAATGCTACTTCTTTATAGGTAGTGAGGCAGAGGAGGAGAACGGTGCAATAGAACTGTTTTATTTCTAGGAATGTCAAGACTTTTAAATATGGGTCACTCTAAATCCATTTACATTGCACTCTCCTAAATTAAAGAAACCAGGAAAACAACTCTTGATGTAATGTTTTCTTCCAAATTTTCCAGCAGTTTCTAAATCTGTAGATAGCTTTCTGTCATCTTTTTTTAAAAAAATATGTATCCCACTCACTTTACCCACACTTCTTACTTTTAATTCTTTCTTTTTAATGAAAACTTGCAGATAATATTTTCTGAGAAATATTAGAATACAAGATTGTTAGGATTTACTTCCCACTCAGCATTCTCTTTCATTGCATTTGTTTTCTCTCTATATTTCAGTGTTACCTGCTGATTCCATAATTATTGCATAATCTTGCTATAATTTTTGGTGTACATATAATGTTAGGTATGGGGAAGGATATCATGGCATTTTTGATTCCAATTTATGAGAAAGAAAAGATTAAAATAAATATAAAATAGGAACATGATTTCATATTAAAATCATATTCATTTATGCCTTTCTTCTCCCTTTTCTATGCTGTAAATTTGCTGTCACATGTTAAGCTCATTTCTGAAAATGAGTCATACTCAAGCTAGTTTCCTCTTGTTTTTCACCCTTGTTAATGAGACAACTTACCACTCAGGTGCCATCCAATTTTTTTTTCTCTACTAGAAAGTTTCCAGCATATCCAACATATTCTCATTGTCTGAACTTCCACTTTTCCTAGAATCTGAAACAGGGCAGAGGAAGATGTGAGGGTTTGGATACTCTAGTCAGATAATTCAATTTGAATTCTGATTCTACTATTCAGAGTTATTTTAGAGAGATGAGTACTAGCATATCAGATTTCACATTTCTAATACTAGTCTTTCCTCAAAGTAGCATTACAAGAAGTAAATAATATGCTTTTGCAAAATCATTTGCATATTGTCTCACTTTTAGCCAATGTAAGTAAATTATCACCACTCCATTAGTTGTAGTAAAGAGAGCAATAGCACTGAAACATCACTGGGCATAATTTTTAAACAAGGATTTGAATCTTACAACATTAATATTACCAACAAAGGTTGCAATGGAGCTGAAAATAGAATTAACACATTTGAAAGGCTAATTCCATAATCTTGTCCTTATTCATCGAATAAGAAGCAGGGTCATACAATAGATGCAGCACAAGTTTTGTAGTCTAAAATAGTGGAATTAAATATTATCTCCCAAATATCTAAATTATATGGCCATGTGTAATTTATCACTAGTATATTTCTTACTGTTACCTATTTCATAGGACTTGTTTGGGATTTACACAGTTTATGTCATATAACATAAGTAACTCCTGAAAAAAGTGTCACATATAACAAAAGGACACAGGGAAATAAATCCCTAAAATAGTGAGGAAGAAGGAGAGGACACTTAGAAATCAAAGGTTCAGAGAATCAAAGGTTCAGTGAATGAAGTGACTATGTAATTCTCTGCTTGTCCCATATTAAAAGCTTAATATTAGTTTCATCTGGAAGTAACAAAATTAGACTACCATGATAAGGAAATGTGAAGAATGTCAGAAAACAGTAGTAAAGAGTTATTATTTAAGATGTTATTGATTTTATTATTTATTCTTCCTTTCTTTAACTATCTAGAATTGATATTAAACAGGAAATAAATAATGAAGATTTTAAATAGAATTTCTAAAAATAACCCCTAAAAGTCACCTTTACTTCTGGAACAAAACAATGAGCATTTATACTATATGGTAAGTGTGTGTGTGTGTGTGTGTGTGTGTGTGTGTGCGTGTATGGTAAGTGTGTGTGTGTGTGTGTGTGTGTGTGCATATGCATGCATGAAACAATTCCAGTTTCTATGTACCATCTGTATACTAATAGTGTTTGTCTAAAAATAAAACACAAAATAAAGTTTCAAACTCTATGATAACATTTTTCTGTTTTCCACCAATTGGAACACTGCTGTTCCTTTATTTTTTATTGACATGAAATGCACTATGTATAAGTATAGTATATTTAATTTTTAGTCATTTCAAGCTGCACTTTTTGTTCTCTTTTTATTTTGTGCTGAAAGACATTGCATGTTTTTTCCTCAAATTAATGGTATAAGAAAGTTTACAAACTGTCAGGCTTTAAAGTGAAAATTATTGTGCCATTCTTTCAGAAAAGAGCAGAACACAGGGCTGACTGCTACATTAAGAAACTCTTTTAAGGTAAAACATATTTTTTTAGATTAGAAGATAAGAATTAAACAAATATTTTGTTCCCTACTTCATTTCTTAAATTCTTCAGTACATTTAAACTCACACATACCTACACAAAACTGTGACAACTTCCCAGCATAAATTATTTATTATTCTCAAAATCACTATTCATGAAAATGGTTTCATGATAATTCTTAAAATTTTGTTAAAAATGTGTTTATCAGCATAACCAAGAGGACCATGTAGAAAATCTGAGGCTACTGTGATTTTTTTTAATCCTTAAAGTAAAAATCATCATCATCATCATCATCATCATCATCATCATCATGTTAATTTTATTCAAAATGTGATGGTCAAGTAGAGTAAGAACTTTAACAAAGATGTGATACATGTGGGGCATGGTGGCATGCCTATAGTCCAAGGGCTGTAGTCCAAGTGCCTGTAGTCCAAGTGCTGGGAGGCAAGAGACCTGGGATTGCTTGAGTTCGTGGGTTTGAGACTACCCTGGACAAAATAGTGAGACCTGGTCTCAAAAAAAGCAGCCAGGCACAGTGGCAAGCACCTGCAATCCCAGCTACCTGGGAGGCTGAGGCTAGGGATTGCTTGAGTCTGCAGGACTGGGACTACCCCGGGAAACATAGCAAGACCTAGTCTCAAAAAAACAAAAAACAAAAGCAAAACAAAACAAGATGTGATACACGGTAGTGATGCAGTTAAAATTTTTACTGGTGCCAAAATACCTTGGTGAGCAGAGTCTCAGACAAAGACCTTGTAAGAGAACATGAGAAACCAGAAAAGGGGTGATAAAAGGAAGGAGCCAGGAGAAAGGAAGGAAGAGATGAAAATGGTGGACTAAAAGAATAGACCCATGTGGTCTGACCAGGGGAAACCCCATGGTGGTGGCAAGGAGTCACTTGATGGGAGAGTGGCTAGCAGAGATGTAGCTAGTGAAGAATCAGATACCAGAATGACAGGTTGGGGGTTACCAGGGGCTGCTGAGGGCAGGCTTGGTGGATTTGGCTAGATGCCCCCAAAGGTGGACCTGGTAAAGAATTGCGTGGAGCCTCAGCAAGGTGGCATATTTGTAAAGTTGATTTGGGATCAGCATTTTGTGGAAGAAGTTTGAAGAACCTTGGAAATGTGGATCATATCAGAACACTGGAGAAGAAGCAAAGAGAAGATGCTGGAGAAGGTATGGTCATTTGCAGAGAGCCTGCTTCTGTTTTGGAGGGGTGAAAGGGCATTATCTTGGACATGTGTCTTTGGGATCTTTGGAACTGAAAATGGTGACTGGGCTAAGATAACTGGTCACTTGTGGCTTTGAGGACTTTTCATGTTCTTGGTTAATTTCCCTTGTTAATAAAGCCTTGTTTAAACTATTTTTGTCTGACAACTGCTATACACTGGTGATGTGGAACTGTGACTTGTTGGTTAGAGACTTTTGTCCTTTTTGACCCAATTTCAGATCAACTTTGCAAAGACTCAAATATTAGCTTTATTTTCAGGATAAGATTCCACTATTAAAAGCTCTGTTACAGTTTCTGTCTTAGGGTCATATAATGTTAGATAGATTCCTCAAAAATTACTAAGTATAATTTGTTTGCTAATCAAAGTGGCAGTGGACTCGGGGTACTTATTGTTGGATTTTAAGCAGATTTGGTTTCATTTGACACTTACCATGCTTTTATTTTAACAAAATCATGTTCAAGTTACTAACCTCCTGGAGATATAGTTTTGCTGAGCTATAAATTGTAAATAATAATCCCACTTCAAAGATCTGTTTAAAGATTTGCGATAATTAAATTACACAACAAATTTAGAGCATGTGGTGTACTGGGATTGAAATTGAGAGTTGCATCCAAGTTGATATGAGGAACAGCAGATATTTGTCATGGAAGTGAATTATTTTTAGGTAGTGAGAATGGATCTCTTCTAGAGCAGATCTTATAGAGTTCAATCTTTCCTAGAGATAACTAGGTCCCAATAATTTCAGTGAGTACTTTCCAGGTCCTGATATGTGTTCTTTATTATAAAATTGAGCTCAAGAAAATATCTGGAGAAAATCCGGGGCTAAAAAGGAAAAAAAAAAAAAGAAGAAGAAAATATCCGAGATCAACTTTCTACTTCCAACTCCTTCTGAACTCTTCCTCTCCAAGCAGAAAACTGTGCTTCCATAGTTTATCACACAATAATAAAAAAAAATCTGGAGACAATTCCATATATTATCATTTATAATTGTCCATATATTGTCATTAATAAAATAGGCTTTTCTTATTTCTCTACCTTGTTCATATTTTTCTTAAAGACAGAGTATAGGGTTGGAAAAGGTCATATTTTGGCATTAGTTGAGATGTTACAATTCTTAAATATTATAGCATATAATTGAGAGTGTGATGATAATTCTCATTTAATAGCCTTGACTCTTCCATCTCCCAGGGCATATTATTGCTTAAGGTGAGTTTTAAAAGAGAAAATAAGGGAACTTAGGTGAGGAATAATTGAATGCATCAATATCTTTTCTCATCCAGACTAATGGCACACCTTAAGTATTGTAAATGCATCTTCTATCCTTCCAAACATTTATCTTCCTATCATTCATTAATTTATCTATACAATGAAAACTCAGAGTAAAAGTTGTGAGGTTGATATATATTTAAACACCTATATTTAAATTTTAAAATAAAGTCAAACCTTTTCTTTCAAAAGGATGATCTTTTTGTTTTGAAATTGATTCTTGACATTTATATACATGTATGATGCAGTGCCTCTTAGTCTATATTGTATTTAACACCTTTTACAATGTATAATAGCAAAAACAAACAAAAAGACAACAGTGTTCCTTGGTAACAGTAAGAATTTCAGTTATTCTCGAATTTATTAATGAATGACAAAGAAAAAACTCAGATGTACCTTATAAAGGATGTGCTTCTAAAGAATATTTGTATTTATGTATAATATACTTTGTCAAAATTTGTGATCTATTTATATTCATTTGAACAATTCTCTAAATTCTATCAATATAGATTGATGGTAATGATGGCAACTCCATTGAAAAGATTTTTTTCAAAGTTTGACATTTCATAGATAAATAAAATATTATAATACATTTACATATATAACAGAATAAGGCAATCAAAAATACTTCTAAGCAAAAAACTCTTTTAATGGTAAAATTCTGTAGGAGATAAGAACGGAAAATGAATTCACATAGAAAAAGAAAAATTTTATATTGCAAAGGAAATTCATATAATTTATTATTTTTTAAAATGAGAGCCATTTTCAATTATAGTAGCTAAATCCCATTTGATACATTTAATATGATGAGTTAACAATTTTATATTTAGATGTCAATATTTATAAAGCATTTTTGGTACCCCATATCATAAATATTTAAGATCATGATAAATATTTTTAACATCAGTCTGAAGGTATGTGAGCTCAGGGCACAAAATAAATTATCCCATATACCTTTGATTTCTTCTCGGTATGAACCAGTTATCAAAACAGCATATGTGTGAAAAATTTACATGTTTGTAAGTTCTAAAGAATATTGGAGCAGACCATAAATATTTATCCTGTGTTTAAGGGTATTAAGGACACAGGGGAAACTTCATATGATAGATAAGGAGGGGGTGAATTTATCTGAGATAGAGAAAGAGAGAAACAGAGAGGCAGAAAGACAGAGAGACAGAGAGAAACAAAAATACTACCAGTCATTATAAAATTTCTATTAAACTAATTGTTTAATAATTATATTATTACTTGAAACTTTATTATAATTCTTTATAGAACTATGCTGTTTGTCATTTCATTATTCAATATTTCTGAAAGGGTTCTACTTCATTCTCTCACTAAAGAAGAGATCAGTAAAGAAAGAAATCTTGGCAAATATTTTGAATGTTTTTATTCATTTCATACTATTTAAGGCAGTAGGAATTCAATAATTTCCTAATAATTATAACTCAATTAAGAATGATGAATTGCTTGAACCCATTTAACATGTTTCTTCACTGACCCTTTCCTAAGTAATTATATCACCTCCTATTTACCTGTTATTGGAAACTTCTTAAAAAATGAACCATTTAAAATGTAGTGACTCCTGATTATAATTTATATCAACTGTCCATTAACAGCTTGGTTTCCAAAAAAGATGTTCTAAGTCCAAAAAATGTAACTAGAGTTGCTTCAAACTGAACATGTTATTAAACAAAATAAAATCAAAATTCTGAATTTAATAGATGAATTAGTGGGCCTGTGATTCAAAGTCTCAAGTTAAGTATCTAACTTGTGATCATTGACCATGCCATGATACTACTCTGCTTTTCAGACTAAGCAAGAGTTTTTTGATAAGAATGTTTTCAAAATATGCCTTTGTGTTATCAGTAAGAAAGCTTAGGTTACAAAAGACAATCAAATACTTGGGAATTAACCTAACAAAAGACGTAAAAGACCTATACAAAGAAAACTATAAAACACTATTAAAAGAAATAGAAGATGATGTAAAAAAATGGAAAGACATTCCCTGTACATGGATCGGAAAAATCAACATCATCAAAATGGCTATACTACCAAAGGCCATCTATAGATTCAATGCAATTCCA